>JAXRKP010000077.1:202500-220000 GCA_037039925.1 Doris montereyensis | reverse complement strand
ACTGTTTCAACTGTCACACTGTTTCAACTGTCACACTGTTTCAACTGTCACACTGTTTCAACTGTCACACTGTTTCAACTGTCACACTATTTCAACTGTCACACTGTTTCAACTGTCAGATTGTTTCAATTGTCACACTGTTTCAACTGCCACACACACTGTTTCAATTGTCACACTGTTTCAACTGTCACACTGAGTTCCAACTTGCAGTACTTTAGGTAAAATATCTGGCTTTTATAGTACAACAGCTGTGTTGAAAGACAGGCCTGTATCGTTTTATATAAAAAAAAAGAAGATATGTATGAATTTAAAGAATTGATATTGGTCTTCCTTTATGATATCATTATGAAGGAATGAACTGCTCTATCCGCTAATACTAATACGATAGACTAGATTTCCCCATTTTTGGGTAAACATGGCTTTCCCCTCCCCCTCCTCCCCCCCCCCCATACCAAGGCGTTGTCTTGGCAAGCGAGACAGTGAGAGAAGGTAATATTAAACAGGAGAAGAAAAAGATAAAAAAGAAGATGTCTCGCCCCCCCCCCCACTCACAAGAAACGTCACACTAATACAGTTGATAAAGACTGTCTTCTTATCGTAAATGTTTGTGTCGTCTGTAGACTAGCTTTTTAAAAAAATGTGATTTTGCTTCTGTACATTACGAGCAGCCCACGAGAACAGTTCGTTTTTGTTTCAAATCTACATGACACAATGTTTAAAATCTAGATCTCGATCTATGGTGAAGAATTAATTTGGTTACGCAATGTAGTTAGGGTAGTGACAATAGTAGGCCTACATCAATAACGTTTTCCCTCAAGAAATAAGACAATTTATCGGCACTTCAGTTTGTGTCTAGATCTAGATCTAATTTTGCTCGTCTGTGTTATGAGTGTTAACTACGATTTACGCTGACCATCTCTTAAGTTAATCTGAAGTATACATTTGAACTGCCTCAGTAGAGATGAAAAGCTTGAGACGATGTGTACAATATTGTTTTATAGCTTATAGTATGCATGTTACGTTATTTGCGTTATTATGTGACAACAAGCTTATTAAAATCAGCCACATGTCTTTGACAGGCTTAGCTTCGCCACTGAGTAGCATCATCATTGTCATCATCATCATCATCATCATCATCATCATCATCATCATCAGCAGCAGCAGCAGCAGCAGCAGTAGTAGTAGTAGTAGCAGCAGCAGCAGCAGCAGCAGCAGTAGTAGTAGCAGCAGTAGCAGTAATAGCAGCAGCAGCAGCAGCAGTAGCAGCAGCAGCAGCAGCAGCAGCACCAGCAGCAGCAGCAGTGACAGCAGCAGCAGCAGTAGCAGCAGTAGCAGTAGTAGTAGCAGTAGCAGCAGCAGTAGCAGCAGTAGCAGCAGTAGCAGTAGTAGTAGCAGCAGCTGCAGCAGCAGCTGATGTAGTAGCTAGTTGTAGTAGCAGTAATAGTACCAGTAGCAGTTGTAGTAGTAGCAGAGTAGCAGCAGTAGCAGCAGCAGCAGCAGCAGCAGTAGCAGTAGCAGTCAGCAGCAGCAGCAGCAGCAGCAGCAGTTGCAGCAGCAGCAGCTGATGTAGTAGTTGTAGTAGTAGCAGAGCAGTAATAGTAATAGTAGCAGTAGTAGCAGTAGTAGTAGCAGCAGTAGCAGCAGCAGCAGCAGCAGCAGCAGCAGCAGTAGTAGTAGTAGTAACAGCAGCAGCAGCAGCAGCAGCTGCAGGTAGTAATCGTAGCAGCAGTAGCAGCAGCAGCAGCAGCAGCAGCAGCAGCAGCAGTAGCAGTAGTAGCAGTTGCAGCAGCAGCCAGTTGCAGCAGCAGCAGTACCAGCAGCAGCAGCAGCAGCAGCAGCAGCAGCAGCAGCAGTAGTGGTAGTAGTAATGGTAGCAGTAGTGATAGTAGTAGTTGTAGTTGTTGTATCAGCAGCAGTAGCAGAAGTAATAGTCACTTGTAGTAGCAGTAATAATATAATAATAATAATAATAATAATAACTTTATTGTCCATAATTGGCACATCATTTTGTAGTAGTAGTAGTAGTAGTAGTAGTAGTAGTAGTAGTAGTAGTAGTAGTAGTAGTAGTAGTAGTAGTAGTAGTAGTAGTAGTAGTAGTAGTAGTAGTAGTAGTAGTAGTAGAAGTAGTACCATAAGGTGCTCTCCGCTTTCTGTTCAATCAGTAAAGGAAATGACCTTGAATAATATTAAAGCCCCATAGGAATAGGAACAAAGGCGAGACAAACAATAATAAGGAATAGACATGAAAGGAAAGTGTGTTACCAACCGGGCTAACTTTTTGTCTGTGTTTGTCTTCAATCCGTTTCAATGCAACTGATACCAGCGCGAGATCGTGTCTGTCCACCTTGGTCAGTGTGGCGTCCAGCTTGGACACGCCTGCTGGGAGTTGTACTGCCTGGAGCACTCCATCCAAGCTGACGGTGTCCGGGGCTCCTGCCTGCGTCCAGACGACCACTCCCTGGAGACGTTCTTCCAACACACAGGTGCTGGCAAACTGGTGCCCAGGGCTGTCTACGCCGATTTTGAACCCACTGTCATCGGTGAGTGAGTGTGTGTGTGTGTGTGTGTGAGTGTGTGTGTGTGTGTGTGTGTGTGAATGTGAGCGTATGTATGACTGTGTGTGAGTGTGTGAGCGTGTAAGTGTGTGTGTGTGTGTGAGTGTGTGTGTGTGTGTGTGAGTGAGTGAGTGAGTGAGTGTGTGTGTGTGTGTGTGTGTGTGTGTGAGAGAGAGAGAGAGAGAGAGAGAGAGAGAGAGAGAGAGAGAGAGAGAGAGAGAGAGAGAGAGAGGGGGTGTGGGTGTGTAAGTGTGTGTGTGAGTGTGAGTGTGTGTGTGAAAGAGAGTGTGTGTGTGTGAGAGAGAGTGTGTGGGGGTATGGGTGTGTAAGTGTGTGTGTGTGTGAGAGAGTGTGTGTGGGGGGTATGGGTGTGTAAGTGTGTGTGTGTGTGTGAGAGAGAGAGTGTGTGTGTGTGTGTGTGTGAGTCCTTGAATGTACCATGAAGACCAATAATTGTTATTACAATGTCGTTTTGATATATCGCCCCCCCCCCCAAAGACAAAACAATGCCACAATTACCAAGTTTATAAATGAATTTCAAGATCACATCATCGATATTTCTGCTAAAACAAATAACCTATATATTCTTGGAGATTTCAACATCCATGTCAATGATAATTCAGATAAGAATGCATTTAATTTCATAAACAACACCGAGGCATGCAACCTGACCCAACATGTTAAATCACCAACACATATAGCCGGAAACACACTTGACCTTGTTATGAGCCATTCCAGTGACAACCTTCTGCAAGATGTATGTTGTGTAGAAAGCAACCATATCTCAGACCATCACAGAGTAATATTTCACTTTAAACTGAAAAAAGCCCCTGCATCTACAAAATTCGATTTCGCATAGGACAACAAAATCATTGGACATGGAAAGTTTTAAAGTGGCATTGTCAAATCAGAGATAACTAAAAGCCTCGATGAAACTATGACAGTTGAAACAAAAAAATTCGCTGTTTAACAAAAAAATATGGTCCAAATACTTAACAGACATGCCCCCACCCCCCCCCCCCGATTACAGAAGTTGTAACAGTGCGACCGGACACCGAATGGTTTTGTAATGCAATGCTAATCTCAAAACGAAAGATAAGAGCGGCACAAGAAACTTGGTGGAAATCTAAGCTCAATCAAAGCAAAAAACGAAACAAATGGACTGATAAACAAATGCAAACGTACATATACCAGAGACAACATCGCTGAACACAAGGGCAACAGCAAGGAACTTTTTAACATCATTAATAGACTCATGAAACACGAACACCCATCATCTTCCTTACCATCACACGGAAATGACGAAGAATTAGCTAACATATTCAATACATATTTCGTTGACAAAATTGTCACCATTCGATCAGATATTGACGAAAAGACTGACACCGACACCATTTAAACTAGTGGTACGAAATTCATCACAACACCACCAACACTTTCTTACTTTCTTACTTTTTACCCGCATCTGTTGATGAAATCACTGAACCCGTCAATGATGCAGCAAACTAACAATGCAAATTGGACGCGGTTCCCACGTGGGTTCTAAAGCCTGTATTAATGACGTTGCACCAGCCATAACCTCCATCGCCAATTGTTCCATCCAAAATGCAGATTTTCAAACCGTTTTCAAAGAAGCACACGTGACTCCACTCTTAAAAAAGAAGAATATTGACAACGAGATGATGAAAAATTACAGACCCGTCTCGAACTTAAATTTCATTTCAAAGATCATTGAGAAACTCATTGTGCGAAGACTTACCAACCACACCATGAGCTACAACCTGTGCCCCCTTTTTCAATCACCATACAGGCGAGGCCATAGTACTGAAACTGCGTTAATCCGTGTCCACAATGACATAATCAACCAGCTCCAATGCAATGACAATGTAATATTTCTACTTTTGGATCTGAGCGCAGCTTTCGATACTGTGGACCACAAAACACTCTTCGCTAGAATGCAACAATGTTTCGGCACCACGGGCATGGCTTTGAAGTGGTTTGTGAGTTATCTTACCGATCGTACCCAGCGACTCATCAAAAATAGCAGTCCTTCATCTGCAACGAATGTCCAATTTAGTGTCCCACAGGGATCAGTCCTTGGTCTGTTTCTCTTTACACTATACACTACACCTCTTAGTGACATCATCGCATCCCACAACATTGATCATCATTGTTATGCTGACGACACGTAACCTTTCACCCCATTCAGTATGAACAGTCACCCAACAACTAAAGAAACAGCCATCAGCAACTGTGGAATCGAATGTCAGATCAAATCGAATTGAATCTAATTGAATGTCAGATCAAATCGAGTAGAATCGAATCGAATGTCAGATCAAATCGAATTGAATCTAATTGAATGTCAGATCAAATCAAATAGAATCGAATTGAATCGAATGTGAGATCAAATTGAATAGAATCGAATAAAATTGAGGGTCAGATCAGATCGAATATAATCGAATTGAATCGAGTCTCAAATCAAATTGAATCGCATCGAATGTCAAATCAAATCGAATAGAATCGAATGTTAGATCAAATCAAATCGAATCGAATGTCAGATGAAATCGAATAGAATCAAATGTCAAATCAAATTGAATAGAATCGAATGTCAAATCAACTCGAATACAATCGAATGTCAGATCAAATAGAATAGAATCGAATGTCAAATCAAATCGAATAGAATCGAATGTCAGATCAAATCGAATCGAATCGAATCGCAGATCAAATCGAATAGAATCGAATGTCAAATGAAATCGAATGAAAAAATCAAATGTCAGATCAAATCGAATAGCCAATGTCAGATCAAATCGAATAGAATCAAATCTCAAATCAAATCGAATAGAATCGAATGTCAAATCAAATCGAATAGAATCAAATGTCAAATTGAATAGAATCGAATGTCAAATCAACTAGAATAGAATCAAATGTCAAATCAAATAGAATAGAATCGAATGTCAGATCAAATCGAATCGAATCCGAATGTCAGATCAAATCGAATCGAATCGAATGTCAGATCAAATCGAATAGAATCGAATGTCAAATCAAATCGAATAGAATCGAATGCCAAATCAAATCGAATCGAATCGAATGTCAAATCAAATCGAATAGAATCGAATGTCCAATCAAATCAAATGAAAAAATCGAATGTCAGATCAAATCGAATAGCCAATGTCAGATCAAATCGAATAGCATCGAATGTTAAATCAAATCGAATAGAATCGAATGTCAAATCAAATCGAATAGAATCAAATGTCAAATCAAATTGAATAGAATTGAATGTCAAATCAACTCGAATAGAATCGAATATCAGATCAAATAGAATAGAATCGAATGTCAAATCAAATCGAATAGAATCGAATGTCAGATCAAATCGAATCGAATCGAATGTCAGATCAAATCGAATAGAATCGAATGTCAAATCAAATCGAATAGAATCAAATGTCAAATCAAATTGAATAGAATTGAATGTCAAATCAAATCGAATAGAATCGAATATCAGATCAAATAGAATAGAATCGAATGTCAAATCAAATCGAATAGAATGGAATGTCAAATCAAATCGAATCGAATCGAATGTCAGATCAAATCGAATAGAATCGAATGTCAAATCAAATCGAATAGAATCGAATGTCAAATCAAATCGAATAAAATCGAATGTCAGATCAAATCGAATAGAATGAAATGTCAGATCAAATCGAATCGAAGGAATTTCAGATCAAATCGAATAGAATTGAATGTCAAATCAAATCGAATAGAATCGAATGTCAAATCAAATCGAATAGAATCGAATGTCAAATCAAAATCCGAATAAAAATCGAATATCAGATCAAATCGAATCGAAGGGAATGTCAAATCGATCAAATCGAATAGAATCGAATGTCAAATCAAATCGAATCGAATCGAATGTCAAATCAAATCGAATAGAATCAAATGTCAAATCAAATCAAATGAAAAAATCGAACAGATCAAATCGAATAGAATCGAATAGAATCGAATGTCAGATCAAATCGAATAGAATCAAATGTCAAATCAAATCGAATAGAATCGAATGTCAAATCAAATCGAATAGAATCGAATATCAGATCAAATTGAATGAAAAATCAAATGTCCGATCAAATCGGATAGAATCAAATGTCAAATCAAATCAGATAGAATCAAATGTCAGATTAAATCGAATTGAATCTAATTGAATGTCAGATCAAATCAAATAGAATCGAATTGAATCGAATGTGAGATCAAATCGAATAGAATCGAATAAAATTGAGGGTCAGATCAGATCGAATATAATCGAATTGAATCGAGTTTCAAATCAAATTGAATCGCATCGAATGTCAAATCAAATCGAATAGAATCGAATGTCAGATCAATTCAAATTGAATCGAATGTCAGATCAAATCAAATAGAATCGAATGTCAGATCAAATCGAATAGAATCGAATGTCAGATGAAATCGAATAGAATCAAATGTCAAATCAAATTGAATAGAATCGAATGTCAAATCAACTCGAATAGAATCGAATGTCAGATCAAATATAATAGAATCGAATGTCAAATCAAATCGAATAGAATCGAATGTCAGATCAAATCGAATCGAATCGAATCTCAGATCAAATCGAATAGAATCGAATGTCAAATCAAATCGAATGAAAAATCCAATGTCAGATCAAATCGAATAGCCAATGTCAAATCAAATAGAATAGAATCGAATGTCAAATCAAATCGAATAGAATCGAATGTCAAATCAAATAGAATCGAAAATTGAATAGAATCGAATGTCAAATCAACTCAAATAGAATCGAATGTCAGATCAAATCGAATAGAATCGAATGTCAAATCAAATAGAATCGAACCGAATGTCAGATCAAATCGAATCGAATCGAATGTCAAATCAAATCGAATAGAATCGAATGTCAAATCAAATCGAATAGAATGGAATGTCAAATCAAATCGAATAGAATCGAATGTCAAATCAAATCGAATAATCGAATCGAATCGAATCGAATGTCAATCGAATCAAATATCGAATGTCAGAAAATCGAATGTCAATGTCATCAAATCGAATAGAATCGAATGTCAAATCAAATCGAATAGAATCAAATGGAATGAATCGAATGTCAGATTTAATCGAATATGTGGAATGTCAAATCAAATCGAATCGAATCGAATGTCAGATCAAATCGAATAGAATCGAATGTCAAATTAAATCGAATCGAATGTCAAATCAAATCGAATATCGAATGTCAGATCAAATCGAATAGAATCGAATCAGAATCGAATGTCAGATCAAATCGAATGAATCGAATGTCAAATCAAATCGAATAGAATCGAATGTCAAATCAAATCGAATAGAATCGAATGTCAAATCAAATCGAATAGAATTGAATGTCAAATCAAATCGAATGTTAAAAATCGAATGAATCAAATTGAATAGAATCGAATGAATCAAATCGTAGAATCGAAATCAAATCGAATAATGAATCGAATGTCAAATCAAATCGAATATCAAATCGAATAGATTGAATGTCAAATCAAAAATGAATCGAATATCAAATCAAATCGAATAGAATCAAATGTCAGATCAAATCAAATGAAATGGAATGTCAGATCAAATCGATATCGAATCGAATCAGATCAAATCGAATCATATCTAATGTCAAATCAAATCAATAGAATCGAATGTCAAATCAAATTGAATCTAGAATGTCAAATCAAATCGAATAGAATCGAATGTCAAATCAAATCGAATAATCAAATCGAATCGAATCGAATGTCATATCGAATCAAATCGAATCGAATGAATCGAATGTCAAATCAAATCGAATAGAATCGAATGTCAATCAAATCAAATCATTGAATGTCAAATCAAATCGAATAGAATCGAATGTCAAATTTAATCGAATCGAATCGAATGTCAAATCAAATCGAATAGAAATGTCAGAAAATGAATAGAAACGAATATCAAATCGAATAGAATCGAATGTCAAATCAAATCAAATCGAATCGAATGTCAAATCAAATTCGAATATCGAATGTCAGATCAAATCGAATAGAATCGAATGTCAAATCAAATCGAATAGAATCGAATGTCAGATCAAATCGAATAGAATCAAATGTCAAATCAAATTGAATAGAATTGAATCAATAGAATCGATGTCAAATCAACTCGAATGTCAAATCAAATCGATATCGAATAAATCGAATAGAATCAATGTCAAATCAAATCGAATAGAATCGAATGTCAAATCAAATCGAATAGAATGGAATCAAAAGTAGAATCGAATGTCAGATCAAATCGGAAGAATCGAATCGAATCGAATGTAGAATCGAATGATCAAATCGAATAGAATCAAATCGAATAGAATTGAATGTCAAATCAAAATCGAATAGAATCGAATGTCAAAAATCAAATCGAATAGAATCGAATGTCAAATCAAATCGAATGAATCGAATGTCATCAAATCGAATAGAAATGAAATGTCAGATCAAATCGATATGTCGATCAAATCGGGAATTGAATGTCAAATCAAATCGAATAGAATCGAATGTCAAATCAAATCGAATAGAATCGAATGTCAAATCAAATCGAATTGAATGTCAAATCAAATCAAATCGAATCGAATAGAATCGGAATGTCAAATCAAATCGAATCAAATCGAATCGAATGTCAAATCAAATCAAATAGAATCGAATGTCAAATCAAATCATAATAGAATCGAATGGGAGATCAAATCGAATCGAAGCGAATGTCATATCAAATCGAATAGAATCGATCGAATGTCAGATCAAATCGAATCGAATCGAATGTCACATCAAATCAAATAGAATTGAATGTCAAATCAAATAGATCAAATCGAATAGAATCGAATGTCAAATCAAATCGAATCGAATCGAATGTCAAATCAAATCGAAATCGAATAGAAAATCGAATCGAATCAATGTCATCAAATCGAATCAGATCATCAAATGTCAATCAAATCAAATCAATGAAATCAAATCGAATAGAATCGAATGATCAAATCGAATAGAATCGAATAGAATCGAATGAATCAGATCAAATCGAATAGAATCAAATGTCAAATCAAATCGAATAGAATCGAATGTCAAATCAAATCGAATAGAATCGAATATCGAATAGAATCGAATGTCAAATCAAATTGAATGAAAATCAAATCGAATCCGATCAAATCGAATCGAATAATGAATCAAATGTCAAATCAAATCAAATGAAAAAATCGAACAGAATCGAAATGTCGAATGATTAAATCGAATAGAATGAATCAAATCAAATCGAATGAATCGAATCAGATCAAATTGAATGAAAACAAATGTCCGATCAAATCGAATCGAATTGAATCGAATGTCAGATTAAATCGAATCAATTGAATCGAATAGAATCGAATAAAATTGAGATCAAATCGAATAGAATCGAATAAAATTGATCAGATCGAAATATAATCGAATTGAATCGAGTTTCAAATCAAATTGAATCGCATCGAATGTCAAATCAAATCGAATAGAATCGAATGTCAGATCAATTCAAATTGAATCGAATGTCAGATCAAATCAAATAGAATCGAATGTCAGATCAAATCGAATAGAATCGAATGTCAGATGAAATCGAATAGAATCAAATGTCAAATCAAATTGAATAGAATCGAATGTCAAATCAACTCGAATAGAATCGAATGTCAGATCAAATATAATAGAATCGAATGTCAAATCAAATCGAATAGAATCGAATGTCAGATCAAATCGAATCGAATCGAATCTCAGATCAAATCGAATAGAATCGAATGTCAAATCAAATCGAATGAAAAAATCCAATGTCAGATCAAATCGAATAGCCAATGTCAGATCAAATAGAATAGAATCGAATGTCAAATCAAATCGAATAGAATCGAATGTCAAGTCTAATCGAATAGAATCAAATGTAAAATTGAATAGAATCGAATGTCAAATCAACTCAAATAGAATCGAATGTCAGATCAAATAGAATAGAATCGAATGTCAAATCAAAGCGAATCGAACCGAATGTCAGATCAAATCGAATCGAATCGAATGTCAGATCAAATCGAATAGAATCGAATGTCAAATCAAATCGAATAGAATGGAATGTCAAATCAAATCGAATAGAATCGAATGTCAGATCAAATCGAATCGAATCGAATGTCAAATCAAATCGAATAGAATCGATGTCCAATCAAATCAAATAAAAAAATCGAATGTCAGATCAAATCGAATAGCCAATGTCAGATCAAATCGAATAGAATCGAATGTCAAATGAAATTGAATAGAATTGAATGTCAAATCAACTCGAATAGAATCGAATATCAGATCAAATCGAATAGAATCGAATGTCAAATGAAATCGAATAGAATGGAATGTCAGATCAAATCGAATCGAATCGAATGTCAGATCAAATCGAATAGAATCGAATGTCAAATTAAATCGAATAGAATCGAATGTCAAATCAAATCGAATGAAATCGAATGTCAGATCAAATCGAATAGAATGAAATGTCAGATCAAATCGAATCGAGGGAATTTCAAATCAAATCGAATAGAATTGAATGTCAAATCAAATCGAATAGAATCGAATGTCAAATCAAATCGAATGGAATTGAATGTCAACTCAAATCGAATAAAATCGAATGTCAGATCAAATCGAATCGAAGGGAATGTCAGATCAAATCGAATAGAATTGAATGTCAAATCAAATCGAATCGAATCGAATGTCAAATCAAATCGAATAGAATCAAATGTCAAATCAAATCGAATAGAATCGACTGTCAGATCAAATTGGATAGAATCGAATGTCAGATCAAATCGGATAGAATCGAATGTCAGATAAAATCGAATCGAATCGAATGTCAGATAGAATCGAATCATATCTAATGTCAGATTAAATCGAATAGAATGGAATGTTAAATCAAATCGAATAGGATTGAATGTCAAATAAGATCGAATTGAATCGAATATCAAATCAAATCGAATAGAATCAAATGTCAGATCAAATCAAATGAAATGGAATGTCAGATCAAATCGGATAAAATCGAATGTCAGATCAAATAGAATGGAAGGAAATTTCAGATCAAATCAAATTTAATGTCAAATCAAATCAATAGAATCGAATGTCAAATGAAATTGAATCTAGTTGAATGTCAAATCAAATCGAATAGAATCGAATGTCAAATCAAATCGAATAATCAAATCGAATCGAATCGAATGTCATATCGAATCGAATAGAATCGAATGTCAGATCAAATCAAATAGAATCGAATGTCAAATAAAATCGAATCGAATCGAATGTCATATCAAATCCAATAGCATTGAATGACAAATCAAATGGAATAGAATAGAATGTCAGATTTAACCGAATGAAATCGAATGTCAAATCAAATCGAATAGATTCGAATGTCAGATCAAATTGAATAGAAACGAATATTCGATCAGATCGAATAGAATCGTATGTGAAATCAAATCAAATCGAATCGAATGTCAAATCAAGTCGAATAGAATCGAATGTCAGATCAAATCGAATAGAATCGAATGTCAAATCAAATCGAATAGAATCGAATGTCAGATCAAATCGAATAGAATCAAATGTCAAATCAAATTGAATAGAATGAAATGTTAGATCAATTCGAATCGAAGCGAATGTCAGATCAAATTGAATAGAATCGAATGTCAAATCAAATCGAATAGAATCCAATGTCAAATCAAATCGAATAGAATCGAATTTCAAATCAAATCGAATCGAATCGAATGTCAAATCAAATCGAATAGAATCGAATGTCAGATCAAAAGGGATAGAATCGAATCTCAGATCAAATCGGATAGAATCGAATGTCAGATCAAATTGGATAGAATCGAATGTCAAATCAAATTGAATAGAATCGAATGTCAAGTCAAATCGAATTGATTCGAATGTAAAATCAAATAGAATAGAATTGAATGTCAAATCAAATCGAATCGAATCGAATGTGAGATAAAATCAAATAGAATCGAATGTCACATCAAATCGAATGTCAAATCAAATCGAATAGAATCGAATGTCAAATCAAATCGAATCGAATCGAATGTCAAATCAAATCAAATAGAATCGAATGTCATGTCAAATGGGATAGAACCGAATGTCAGATCAAATCGGATAGAACCGAATGTCAGATCAAATTGGATGGAATTGAATGTCAAATCAAATCGAATAGAATCGAATTTGAAATGAAATCGAAAAGAATCGAATGTCAAATCAAATCGAATAGATTCGAATGTAAAATCAAATAGAATAGAATTAAATGTCAAATCAAATCGAATCGAATCGAATGTGAGATAAAATCGGATAGAATAGAATGTCAGATTAAATCGTATGGAATCAAATGTCAGATCAAATCGAATACAATCGAATGTCAAATCAAATCAAATAGAGTTGAATGTCAGATCAAATCATATAGAATCGAATGGGAGATCAAAACAAATCGAATCGAAGCGAATGTGATATCAAATCGAATAGAATCGAATCCAATTGAATGTCACATCAACTCGAATCGAATCGAATCGAATCGAATGTCACATCAAATCAAATAGAATCAAATGTGATATCAAATCAAATAGAATCAAATGCGATATCAAATCGAATAGAAGAAAATGTGATATCAAATCGCATAGAATGAAATGTCAAATGAAATCGAATAGAATCGAATGTCAGATGAAATCGAATAGAATTAAATGTCAGATCAAATCGAATCGAATTGAATGTCAAATCAGATCGAATAGAATCGAATGTCAGATCAAATCGAATAGAATCGAATGTCAAATCAAATCGAATAGAATCGAATGTCAAATAAAATCGAATTAAATCAATGTCAGATCAAATTGAATAGAAATGAATGTAAAAAAAATCGTATAGAATCGAATGTGAAATCAAATCGAATCAAATCGAATGTCAGATTAAATCGGATAGAATCGAATGTCAGATGAAATCAAATAGAATCGAATGTCAAATCAAATCAAATAGAATCGAATGTCAAATAAAATCGAATAGAATCAAAAGTCAGATCAAATCAAATACAATCGAATGTCAGATCAAATCGAATAGAATCGAATGTCAAATCAAATCGAATAGAATCGAATGTCAAATCAAATCGAATAGAATCAAATGTCAGATCAAATCGAATAGAATCGAATGTCAGATCAAATCGGATAGAATCGAATGTCAGATCAAATAGAATAGAATGAAATGTCAGATCAAATCGAATCGAATGTCAAATCAAATTGAATAGAATTGAATGTCAAATCAAATTGAATCTATTCAAATGTCAAATGAAATCGAATAAAATCGAATTTCAAATCAAATCGAATAGAATTCAATGTCAGATCAAATCGAATCGAATCGAACGTCAGATCGAATCGAATAGAATGCAATGTCAAATCAAATCGAATAGAATCGAATGTCATATGAAATCGAATAGAATCAAATGTCAAATCAAATGGAATAGAATAGAATGTCAGATCTAATCGAATAAATTCGAATGTCAAATCAAATCGAATAGAATTGAATGTCAGATCAAATTGAATAGAAACGAATGTTTGATCAGAGCGGATATAATCAAATGTCAAATCAAATCGAATAGAATCGAATGTCAAATCAAATCGAATAGAATCGAATGTCAAATCAAATCGAATAGAATCGAATGTCAGATCAAATCGAATAGAATCGAATGTGAAATCACATCAAATCGAATCGAATGTCAAATCAAATCGAATAGAATCGAATGTCAGATCAAATCAAATAGCATCGAATGTCAAATCAAATCGAATAGAATCGAATGTCAGATCAAATCGAATTGAATCAAATGTCTAATCAAATTGAATAGAATCGAATGTCAAATCAACTCGAATAGAATCGAATGGCAGATCAAATCGAATCGTATCGAATGTGAGATCAAAACAAATAGAATCGAATGTTAAATCAAATCGAATAGAATCGAATGTCAAATCAAATGGAATAAAATCGAATGTCAGATCAAACTGAATAGAATGAAATGTTAGATCAATTCGAATCGAAGCGAATGTCAGATCAAATCGAATAGAATCTAATGTCAAATCAAATCGAATAGAATCGAATGTCAAATAAAATCGAATGAAAAAATCGAATGCCAGATCAAATCAATTAGAAGATAATGTCAAATCAAATCGTATCGAATCGAATGTCAAATCAAATCGGATAGAATCGGATGTCAGATCAAATTGGATAGAATCGAATGTCAGATCAAATCAAATAGAATCGAATCTCAGATCAAATCGAATAGAATCGAAAGTCAAATCAAATAGAATAGAATCGACTGTCAGATCAAATTGGATAGAATCGAATGTCAGATCAAATCGGATAGAATCGAATGTCTGATGAAATCTATCGAATCGAATCGAATGTCAGATCAAATCGAATAGAATCGAATGTGAAATCTAATCGAATAGAATCGAATGTCAGATCAAATCGAATAGAATCGAATGTCAAATCAAATCGAATAGATTCGAATGTCAAATCAAATCGAATAGAATCGAATCACAGATCAAATTGAACAGAAATGAATGTCCGATCAAATCGGATAGAATCAAATGTCAAATCAAATCGAATAGAATCGAATGTCAGATCAAATCGGATAGAATCGATTGTCAAATCAAATCGAATAAAATCGAATGTCAGATGAAATCGGATAGAATTGAATGTCAGATCCAATCGGATAGAATCGAATGTGAAATCAAATCGAATAGAATCGAATGTCAAATCAAATCGAATAAATGCGAATGTCAAATCAAATTGAATAGAATCGAATGTCAGTTCAAATTGGATAGAATCGAATGTCAGATCAAATCGAATAGAATCGAATGTTAGATCAAATTGAATAGAATTGAATGTCAGATCAAATCGAATCGAATCGAATGCCAGATCAAATCGAATAGAATCGAATGTCAAATCAAATCGAATCGAATGTCAGATCAAATCGAATAGAATCGAATGTCAGATCAAATTGAATAGAATCGAATGTCAGATAAAGTCGAATGGAATCGAATATCAGAAGAAATCGAATAGAATCAAATGTCAGATGAAATCGAATAGAATGGAATGTCAAATCAAATCTAATCAAATCACAAATCAATAAATCTTAGCCCTTTACCGCCATTTTCACTCATTGGTGCTCCATGCGTTCTCCACCACTCGAGTTTACAACAGTTGATTCCAGGTCAGACAAAATGTGACATCACCTCATTGTGGGTAGAGGGGACTTAGTAGTTCAGAGGCAAGATGTTGACCTCTCAAACCCCAAAAGTTGTTGGTTCAAACCCTGACGGTGGTTGCACAATTTTCTTGATTTTTTTTCTCGAGTAAAATCTACCTCCCATGTTCCAGGTTGAGGTAGGTGGATCGACACCTAGTCCCATCGGAGACGGGCGATAAGTGAATATTAAAGATCACGTTTAAAAGTTGCTTATAAGGCAGTTAAGGCATCAACAAAAAATGAAATCCTGTAAAAAAACCCCGAGATGACGTTAGTTGTGGATGTGGGTGAAATAAAAATTTTCAAAATGTTTTAATCACAGTGGTTAACGCCTATATAGGTACCGCCTATGTGGGTAACGCCTATGTGGGTAATGCCTATGTGGGTACCGCCTATGTGGGTACCGCCTATGTGGGTAACGCCTATGTGGGTACCGCCTATGTGGGTAACGCCTATGTGGGTAACGCCTATGTGGGTAATGGCTATGTGGGTAATGGCTATGTGGGTAATGGCTATGTGGGTAACGTTTATGTGGCTAATGGCTATGTGGGTAACGCCTATGTGGGTAATGGCTATGTGGGTAATGGCTATGTGGGTAACGCCTATGTGGGTAATGGCTATATGGATAACGTTTATGTGGGTAATGGCTATGTGGGTAACGGCTATGTGGGTAATGGCTATGTCGATAACGCCTATGTGGGTAACGCCTATGTGGGTAATGGCTATGTGGATAACGCCTATGTAGATAACGCCTATGTGGGTAACGCCTATGTGGGTAACGCCAAGTGGGTAATGCCTATATGAGTAATGCCTATGAGGGTAACGCCTATGTGGGTAACGCCTATGTGGGTACGCCTATGTGGGTAACGCCTATGTGGGTAATGCCTATGTGGGTAATGCTTATGTGGGTAACGGCTATGTGGGTAACGGCTATGTGGGTAACGCCTATGTGGGTATAACCTATATGGGTAACGCCTATGTGGGTAATGCCTATATGGGTAATGCCTATGTGGGTACCCCTATGTGGGTAACGCCTATGTGGGTAATGGCTATGTGGGTAACGCCTATGTAGGTAACGGCTATGTGGGGAACGGCTATGTGGGTATTGCCTATGTGGGTAACGCCTATGTGGGTAATGCCTATGTGGGTAACGTGTATGTGGGTAACGCCTATGAGGGTAACGCCTATTTGGGTAACGGCTATGTGGGTAATGGCTATGTGGGTAACGCCTATATGGGTAACGCCTATGTGGGTAATGCCTATATGGGTAATGCCTATGTGGGTACCACCTATGTGGGTAACGCCTATGTGGGTAACGGCTATGTGGGTAACGCATATGTAGGTAACGGCTATGTGGGTAACGGCTATGTAGGTAACGCCTATGTGGGTAACACCTATGTGGGTAATGGCTATGTTGGTAACGCCTATGTAGGTAACGGCTATGTGGGTAACGCCTATGTGGGTAACGGCTATGTGGGTAACGCCTATGTAGGTAACGGCTATGTGGGTAACGGCTATGTAGGTAACGCCTATGTGGGTAACACCTATGTGGGTAATGGCTATGTGGGTAACGCCTATGTAGGTAACGGCTATGTGGGTAACGCCTATGTGGGTAATGCCTATGTGGGAAACGCCTATGTGGGTAATGGCTATGTGGGTAATGGCTATGT
>JAXRKP010000077.1:167500-197500 GCA_037039925.1 Doris montereyensis | reverse complement strand
TTACAGAATGGTCACATTACAGAATGGTCACATTACAGAATAGTCACATTACAGAATAGTCACATTACCGAATGGTCATATTACAGAAGGGTCACATTACAGAATGGTCACATTACAAAATGATCACATTACAGAATGGTCACATTACAGAATGGTCACATTACAGAATGGTCATATTACAGAATGGTCACATTACAGAATGGTCACATTCCAAATTGGTCAAATTACAGAATGGTCACATTACAGTATGGTCACATTACAAAATGGTCACTTTACCGAATGCAGGGCAGGGGTAGACTATGGGAGACTTGGACACAATGTGTGGATTAAATCCAACCTAAGTCGGAACTTTCATGGAATGAACTCAGGACAGATAGCGCAGGACAGAAATCCCAGGACAGACAGCAAAGGACAGATAGCACAGGACAGATAGCAGAGGATATATAGCACAGGGCAGATTACACACGACAGATAGCCCAGGAAAGAAAACTCAGGACAAACAGCACAGGACATATAGCACAGGGCATATATCACAGGACAGAAAGCACTGGACAGATAGCACAGGACAGATAGCACAGGACGGATAGCACAGGACAGAAAGCACAGGGCAGATAACACAGGACAGATAGCACAGGACAGATAGCACCGCACAGAAAGCACAGGACAGATAGAACAGGACAGATAGCACAGGACAGATAACACAGGACATATAGCACACGACAGATAGCACAGGACAGATGGCACAGGACAGATAACACAGGACAGATAGCACAGGACAGATAGCACAGGACAGATAACACAGGACAGACAGCACAGGACATATAGCACAGGACAGATAGCACAGGACAGATAGCACAGGACAGACAGCACAGGACAGAAAGCACACAACAGATAACACAGGACATATAGCACAGGACAGATAGCACAGGACAGATAGCACAGTACAGACAGCACAGGACAGAAAGCACAGGACAGATAACACAGGACAAATAGCACAGGACAGATAGCACAGGACAGATAGCCCAGGACAGAAAACGCAGGACAGATAGCACAGGACATATAGCACAGGACATAAAGCACATGACATATAGCACAGGACATATAGCACAGCACATAGAGTACATGACATATAGCACAGGACATATAGCACATGACATATAGCAGCACAGGACATATAGCACAGGACATATATCACAGGACATATAGCACAGGACATGTAGCATAGGGCAGATATCACAGGACATATAGCATAGGACATATATCACAGGACATATATCACAGGACATTTAGCACAGGACATATAACACAGGACATATAGCACAGGACAAATATCACAGGACATATATCACAGGACATATATCATAGCACACATATCACAGGACATATAGCACAGGACATATATCACAGGACAAATATCACAGGACATGTATCACAGGACATATATCGCATGACATATAGATATCATAAGACATATAGCACAGGATATATAGCACAGGACAGATATCACAGGACATATAGCATATATCACAGACATATATCACAGGACATATAGCATAGGACATATATCACAGGACATATAACACAGGACATATATCATAGGACATACAGCACAGGCCATATATCACAGGACATATAGCACAGGACATATATCACAGGACATATATCGCATGACATATATCACAGGACATATATCACAGGACATATAACACAGGACATATATCATAGGACATATAGCACAGGCCATATATCACAGGACATATATCACAGGACATATATCACAGGACAAATATCGCACGACAGATATCACAGGACATATATCACAGGACATACATCACAGGACATATATCACAGGACATACATCACAGGACATATCGCACAGGACATATATGACAGGACATATATCACAGCACATATATCACAGGACATATAGGACATATATCACAGGACATATATCACAGGACAAATAGCACAGGACATGTTTCACAGGACATATATCGGACATGACAGATATAATAGGACATATAGCACAAGACAGATATCACAGGACATATAGCACAGGACACATAGCACAAAAAGATAGCTTAAGACATATAGCACAGGACACATATCATAGGACAGATAACACAGACAGATAGCTTAAGACAGATAGCACAGGACATATAGCACAGGACAAATAGCACAGGACAAATAGCACAGGACATATTGCACACGACATATAGCACAGGACATATAACACATGACATATAGCACAGGACAGAAACCCAGGACAGAGAACGAGGGATGTTGCTTGTATGTGGTCTACAACACACCCCTAATGACAGGCATTGATAATTGATGACAATTGAATAATTGGTAGAAATGTAATATTTGCTTACTCCTGGGCATATTGTTTCTATGTGTTTGAAGTTTGATTTGATTTGATTTATCAACATTTACAACTAAGGTGATCTCGGGGTTTTTGGTAGCATTTATAAATTTGTCTTGACTACCCTGTAAACAGACAAGGGATCTTTAACGTGCACGGAGTGTTGTGATATGCACAACTGACCTCCTTTTATCGTCCGTCTCTGATGGAACTAGGTGTCAATCCACCTACTTGGACCAGGGTGTAGATTTTGCTCGAAAGAACTCGACAAAATTGTTCATACCTTTGCGGGGCTCGAAACCACTACTGTTTGGTTTAGAAGGCCGACACGTTGCCTCTGAACTACCGAGTCTTCCCTGTCTGAAGACTAAAGAATATAATACTAGATGTGTGTATATATATATATATATATATATATATATATATATATATATATATATATATATATATATATCATATATACAGGATGTCCTGTAAAAAAAAAGGAAACTGCTACAAATATGAAAAACTTTTCATTAAACATTTAACTCAATTGTAATGAAAATTAAAAAAACACCTATAGAACATTCAAAGGCATCATGAAAACCAATGCTTCAAAATGTTAAAATGACCGGAAACGGAAATAGATAATTTCTTGTAGGATAATGCATTTTAATTTGTTATGTCAAAATCAAAATTAATGTAAGTCAATGGAATGTATGGACTATTGAGATAGACTGCCTCAACAACTAAAACAAGTTCAAATTTGAACAGTAGGTTTGACAAAAAGCTATGTTTAATTAAGTGATTAATATTTCATTCAAGAGAGATGATCTATCCATCTTCCAATTTCCACAATGATATCTCGCAATAATGATAGTGAGTAAGGTGTAGCGACACTTTGGTTACCAGGTTTCTGTTAATTCATCGTAGATCTACTTCTCGGATGATACAAAATGTTCAATTGCTCTCTGTTGCTCTGTTGAGAGGAACAGGAGTGCGAAAAACGTGATCCTTCAATGACATATCCCCACAGGGAAAAAAGTTGCAGAAGTTCAAATTGGGACTTTTGGACGGCCATCAACTGGCGCTTTTTGAAAGATTAATTGAAGTCCTGGCTGGTAATTGTTTTTGTGAGGTATATCTAGTCCATGATATGTTTAGATGTGTGAGCAGCAGCTTGTGTCTTGCATGAAGACTGTCCTACTGTTATCGTAACTAATGACTGACGTAGGTTGTAGGTTTTCATGTGACGTAGGTTTTATGTAGATTTATGGTTTTATGTGACGTGGTTTTATGTGACGTAGGTTTTATGTGACTTACGTTTTATGTGACGTAGGTTTTATGTGACGTATGTTTTATGTGACGTAGGTTTTATGTGACTTAGGTTTTATGTGACGTAGGTTTTATGTGACGTAGGTTTTATGTGACGTAAGTTTTATGTGACGTATGTTTTATGTGACGTAAGTTTTATGTGACGTAAGTTTTATGTGATGAAGTTTTATAGTTTTTATGTGACGTAGGTTTCATCCTTTCGTTTACTTGGTCGTCTCCACTCACTACCTTGGTGCGGGCAATGTGCATTTAGACAAACAAACAAAAACAAACACCAATTTTCTGAGAACTAATGGTGTAAGCTCAATATTAATATAAGCTCATACATTTTAGATCATATACAATGTCTTTGAATGAACTTTATTTGAATAAAGTTTCATGGCAATAATGGCACCACTTTGAAACAGTTCCCTTTTTTTTAAAGGACAACCTGTACTTTTTGACTATGGTCATCCATCCCCCCACCCCTCCGTATCCCGCTCTATCCCCACCCTACCCCCTCTTGTCTTTCTTGTCTTGACACGAAGGCTGAGCAGTGCTCTGGTCTGCAAGGCTTCTTCATGTTTCACAGCTTTGGCGGAGGGACTGGTTCCGGTTTCTGTTCCCTGCTATTGGAGCGCATGTCCGAGGACTACGGCAACATGGCCAAGATGGAATTCGCCATTTACCCTGCCCCAAGGGTAATCCATTGTGCCCGGTGCTGATTTTTGTATTTGATCTGACTTGATTTACCCACATCCACAACTAAGGTGATCTCGAGGATTTTTGTATTTGATCTGACTTGATTTACCCACATCCACAACTAAGGTGATCTCGAGGATTTTTGGTAGGATTTTTGAAATTTTGCCCGAACTGCCCTGTAAACAGCCAAGGGATCTTTTACCTGCACATAGTGTTGTGACCTGCACACGGGACCTCCGATGTGACTAGGTGTCGATCCACCTACCTCGACCAGAGGGTGTAGATTTTTCTCGAAAAAACCTCGAGAAATTTTTCCAACCATTGGCGGGGCTTGAACCCACTACCCTTTGGTTGAGAGGCTGACACCTTGCCCCTGGACTACGAGTCCCCGTGTACCTGTGCTGCTAACGTCAGTAGTATTAGTACTGAAAGTGTAGAAATAAGATGCTGAAGCCCCCCCCCTCACCCCACCCCTTCAGGGCTCCTTTAAGTCGTTCTGTGACAAATCACCGATATGATAACTTTGTATTATCTTCTTGTATATTGTATACTTTTGATGTCTGCCAAATGTCTGTCACTGTCAGCCTTGTCAGTATATAAGCCACGAACAAACACTCTTCATCTTCCCATAATGTCTTTCGCCAATTGTCTAAGCTTCTTCCATAACATGCCGCTTCTCTCCAAGTTATGCATTTATATATTTAAATCCACCTTTTAACTCATCTTTAGACCCATCTTTAATTCAATCTTTAAAATTCAATGCATCTTTAAAAATCATCTTTAAATCCATCTTTAAATCCATCTTTAAACCCATCCTTAGACCAATCATTAGACCCATCTTTAAACCCATCCTTAGACCAATCATTAAACCCATTTTTAAACCCATCCTTAGACCAATCATTAGACCCATTTTTAAACCCATCTTTAAAAGCCATCTTTAAACTCATCTGCAAAACCATCTTTCAATACACATTTTAAACCATCTTTAAACCCAGCTTTAGATCGATCTTTGAATCCATCTTGAAACCCATCCTTAGACCCATCTTTAAACCATTCTTAAATTCACCTTTAAACCCATATTTAAACCCATTCTTAAACCCATCTTTGAAAGCCATGTTTAAAGCCATATTTAAATCTATCATAAAAACCAACTCTTAATCCGTATTCAAAACCATCTTTAAATCCATATTTGAGATCATATTTAAATCTGTCTTTAAACCCATCTTTAAACTCATTTGTAACACCATCTTTAAGTACACCCTTTAAACCATCTTTAAAACCATCTTTAAACGCATCTGTAACACCTTCTTTAATACACCATTAAAACCATCTTTAAAACCATCTTAAACTCATCTGTAACACCATCTTTTAAACCATGTTTGAATCCATCTTTAAACTCATCTGTAACACCATCTTTTATTACACCCTTTAAACCATCTTTAAAATAATATGTAAACTCATCTGTAACACCACCTTTTAAACTATCTTTAAAACTATCTTTAAACTCATTTGTAACACCATCTTTTAATACACCTTTTAAACCATCTTTAAACTACTCTTTAAAATAATTTGTAACACTATCTTTTAATACACCCTTAAAACCATCTTTAAAACCATCTTTCAACTCATCTGTAACACCATCTTTCAATACACCTTTTGATTTATTTTTAAACGCGTCTTTAAATCCGTCTTTAAATATCCATATTCATCATCATTAGATCCATCTTTAAATCCATCTTTCGACCCGTTTTTAAATCCATCTTTCAATCCAACTTTAAAACCATCTTGTCATCCATCTTTAAATCCATATTTGAAAAAACTTTAAAACCGTCTTTAAATCAATCTTTTAAACCATCTTTAAACCCATCTTTAAATCTATCTTTAAAAACCATCTTAAATTCGGTCTTTAAACCCACAATTAACCCCATCTTTAAAAACCATCATTAAAACCATCTTTAAACCCGTCTTTAATTCAATCTTTCAACCCATCTTTAATTCAATCTTTAAATCCATCTTTAAACCCATCTTTAAAAAACCCCATCTTTAATTCAATCGTTAAACCCACCTGTAATTCAATCTTTCAACCCATCTTTAATTCAATCCTTAAACCCATCTGTAATTCAATCTTTCAATCCATCTTTAATTCAATCATTAAAAACCCATCTTTAGAAACCATCTTTAAAACCCCATTTTTAATCCAATCTTCCACCAGATCGCCACGGCCATCGTTGAGCCGTACAACGCCGTCCTCAACACGCACAGCACGCTGGAGCACTCCAACTGCTGCATGGTATTCGACAACGAGGCCTGCTACAACATCTGCCATCGTCTGCTGGACGTGCAGCGCCCCTCCTACACCAACATCAATCGCCTGGTGGCGCAGGTGGTCAGCGCCATCACGGCCTCGCTCCGCTTCGACGGCGCCATCAATGCCAGCCTCAAGGAGTGGCAGACCAACCTGGTGCCCTTCCGCGGCTGCACTACCCGCTGGTCACCTACAGCCCCATTATCTCCGCCTGCAAGGCCTACCACGAGACCTTGACCGTGTCTGAGCTGACCAATCAGTGCTTTGAACCGGCAAACCAAATGGTATGGCGAGCTAGAAAGCGGCCAAACTCGTTCACGTATACTATTATATTTTTTAATATTGCTGTTGTTTCATCATTCATTACGATATCATCATGTATTGGGGATGGGTTGATCTCAACCAATCAATCAATCAATCAATCAACCAATCAATCAATCAATCAATCAATCAATCAATCAATCAATCAATCAATCAATCAAACAATCAATCAATCAATCAATCAATCAATCAAACAATTAATCAATCAATCAATCAATCAATCAATCAATCAATCAAATAATCTTCAATCAATAAAAAAAACAACCCACGAGACCTTGGACAGTGGCAGAGCTCACCAATCAATGTTTCGAACTGGCAAACCAAATGGTAAGTGAGATACAATGAAACGTGTCATAGCTCCAGTCCTTAATTTCATATCAGGATTGAGGCGAAATCTGGAATTCCATAAAGACACTAGCCAGAGTGTGTGTGTGTGTGTGTGTGTGTGTGTGTGTGTGTGTGTGTGTGAGAGAGAGAGAGAGAGAGAGAGAGAGAGAGAGAGAGAGAGAGAGAGAGAGAGAGAGAGAGAGAGAGGGAGAGAGAGAGAGAGAGAAGAGAAAGAGACAGAGAGAGAGCGAGGAACGAGAGAGAGAGAGAGGAGAGAGAGAGAGAGAGAGAGAGAGAGAGCGAGTCTGTCATGGAATAGAGAGAGAGAGAGAGAACTCTTCGTAGAGAGAGAGAGAGAAAGAGGGAGAGAGAGAAAGAGAGAGAGAAAGAGGGAGAGAAGAGAGGAGAGAGAGACTTTTGGAGGGAGAGGAGAGAGAGAGAGAAAGAGGGAGAGAGAGAAAGAGAGAGAGAGAGAAAGAGGGAGGGAGAGAGAGGGAGGGAGAGAGAGAGAGAGAGATAGAGAGAGAGAGAGAGGGAGGGAGAGGAAAGAGGGAGAGAGAGAAAGAGAGAGAGAGAGAGAGAGGGAGGAGAGGGAGGGAGAGAGAGAGAGAGAGAGAGAGAGAGAGAGGGAGAGGGAGAGAGGGAGAGAGAGAGAGAGAGAGAGAGAGAGAGAGAGAGAGAGAGGGAGGGAGAGAGAGAGAGAGGGAGGGAGGGAGGAGGGAGGGAGGGAGAGAGGGAGGTCTGGAGGGAGGGAGAGAGAGGAGAGAGAGAGAGAGATAGAGAGAGAGAGGAGGGAGAAAGGATAGAGGGAGATAGAGAGAGAGAGAGAGAGAGAGAGAGAGAGAGAGAGAGAGAGAGAGAGAGAGAGAGAGAGAGAGAGAGAGAGAGAGAGAGAGAGAGAGAGAGAGAGAGAGAGAGAGAGAGAGAGAGGTCCGAGAGAGAGAGAGAGAGATCGAGAGAGAGAGAGATAGAGAGAGAGAGAGAAGAGTATTTCGATGAGAGAGAGAGAGAGAGTCTGTCAGAGAGAGAAAAGAGAGCCCTACATGCTCTTGTAGTAGAGAGAGGAGAGAGAGAGAGAGGGAGGAGCTTGAGAAAGAGAGAGAAAAGAAAAGGGAGGGAGGGAGATCGCGGCTTGAACTCTTCTGAGAGGAGCTAAGAGGGAGTAGACAATGGAGCTTGAGAGGCTGAGAGTAGAGACAAATGGAGCTAAGGCTGAGGGAGAGGGAGGGAGAATGGAGCTAAGGAGGAGGGAGGGAGAGAGTATTACAATGGAGCTAAGGCTGGTGTATTACAATGGAGCTAAGGCTGGTGTAGGTTACAATGGAGCTAAGGCTGATGTACTAGAATGGAGATAAGGCTGATGTATTACAATGGAGCTAAGGTTGATGTACTACAATGAGCTAAGGCTGATGTACTACAATGGAGCTAAGGCTGATGTACTACAATGGAGATAAGGCTGATGTACTACAATGGAGCTAAGGAGTTGTACTAGATCGAGATTTGAATGGAGAGCTAGGCTGATGTACTATAATGGAGCTAAGGCTGATGTACTACAATGGAGAGAAGGCTGATGTACTTCAATGGAGCCCTAAGGCTGAACTACTACAATGGAGCTAAGGCTGTTGTAAGACAATGGAGCTAAGGCTGATGGTACTACAATGGAGCTAAGGCTGATGTACTACAATGGAGATAAGGCTGATGTACTACAATGGAGCTAAGGCTGATGTACTACAATGGAGCTAAGGCTGATGTACTACAATGGAGCTAAGGCTGATGTACTACAATGGAGATAAGGCTGATGTACTACAATGGAGCTAAGGCTGATGTTCTACAATGGAGATAAGGCTGTTGTACTACAATGGAGATAAGGCTGATGTACTACAATGGAGCTAAGGCTGATGTACTACAATGGAGATAAGGCTGATGTACTACAATGGAGCTAAGGCTGATGTACTACAATGGAGCTAAGGCTGATGTACTACAATGGAGCTAAAGCTGATGTACTACAATGGAGCTAAGGCTGATGTACTACAATGGAGCCAAGGCTGGTGTACTATAATGGGGCTAAAGCTGATGTACTACAATGGAGCTAAGGCTGATGTTCTACAATGGAGCTAAGGCTGATGTACTACAATGGAGCTAAGGCTGATGTACTATAATGGAGCTAAGGCTGATGTACTATAATGGAGATAAGGCTGATGTACTACAATGGAGCTAAGGCTGATGTACTACAATGGAGCTAAGGCTGATGTACTACAATGGAGCTAAGGCTGATGAACTAAAATGGAGATAAGGCTGATGTACTACAATGGAGATAAGGCTGATGTACTACAATGGAGCTAAGGCTGATGTACTACAATGGAGATAAGGCTGATGTACTACAATGGAGATAAGGCTGATGTACTACAATGGAGATAAGGCTGATGTACTACAATGGAGATAAGGCTGATGTACTACAGTGGAGATAAGGCTGATGTACTACAGTGGAGATAAGGCTGATGTACTACATGGAGATAAGGCTGATGTACTACAATGGAGATAAGGCTGATGTACTACAGTGGAGCTAAGGCTGATGTACTACAATGAGCTAAGGCTGATGTACTGAATAGAGCTAAGGCTGATGTACTACATAAGTGAGATAAGACTGTTGTACTACAATGGAGCTAAGGCTGTTGTACTACAATGGAGATAAGGCTGATGTACTACAATGGAGATAAGGCTGATGTACTACAATGGAGATAAGGCTGATGTACTACAATGGAGATAAGGCTGATGTACTACAAAGGAGCTAAGGCTGATGTACTACAATGGAGATAAGGCTGATGTACTACAATGGAGATAAGGCTGATGTACTACAATAGAGATAAGGCTGATGTACTACAATGGAGATAAGGCTGATGTACTACAATGGAGATAAGGCTGTTGTACTACAATGGAGATAAGGCTGATGTACTACAATGGAGCTAAGGCTGATGTACTACAATGGAGATAAGGCTGATGTACTACAATGGAGATAAGGCTGATGTACTACAATGGAGATAAGGCTGATGTACTACAGTGGAGATAAGGAGCTGAGGTATGACTAGAGATAAGGCTGATGTACGACAATGGAGATAAGGCTGATGTTCTACAATGGAGATAAGGCTGATGTACTACAATGAAGATAAGGCTGTTGTACGACAATGGAGATAAGGCTGATGTTCTATAATGGAGCTAAGGCTGATGTACTACAATGGAGATAAGGCTGTTGTACTACAATGGAGATAAGGCTGATGTACTACAAGGGAGATAAAGCTGATGTACTACAATAGAGATAAGGCTGATGTTCTATAACAGAGATAAGGCTGATGTACTACAATGGAGATAAGGCTGATGTACTACAATGGAGCTAAGGCTGTGTACTACAAAGGAGATAAGGCTGATGTACTACAGTGGAGCTAAGGCTGATGTTACGATGGAGATAAGGCTGATGTACTACAGTGGAGCTAAGGCTGATGTACTACATGGAGATAAGGCTGATGTTCTATAAATAGAGATAAGGTTGATGTACTACAATAGAGATAAGGCAGATGTACGACAATGGAGATAAGGCTGATGTTCTACAATAGAGCTAAGGCTGATGTACTACAATGGAGCTAAGGCTGATGTACGACAGTGGAGCTAAGGCTGATGTACTACAGTGGAGATAAGGCTGATGTACTACAGTGGAGATAAGGCTGATGTACTACAATGGAGATAAGGCTGATGTACTACAATGGAGATAATGCTGTTGTACTGACAAAAGAGATAAGGCTGATGTACTACAATGGAGCTAATGCTGTTGTACTACAAGGGAGCTAAGGCTGATGGTGCAATCCCGATATTGATATTATCATGCTTTTAAAGCAGAGCTCATTACGTGACATTCTACAAACCGTTAGAACAAGTACAGAATGTATTAAGGGTGGGCGTGTGCTAGGTCAAAAACTCTACCAACATTATTCTTATTCTGATTAGAAAATGATTTCACTGATTAGACCTAAACATGTGCAGGTTAAAGGTCATTTAGATCTAGTTAGCTGTTTACAGAGCAATCCGGGAAAATTACAAAATCATACCACCCCTCCCAACCCCCCACCCCCTCCCCCCCAAAACCCCCAAAAAAAAACCAAAAAAAAAAAAAACAAAAAAAAACACCAACAACAAAAAAAACCCCAAACAAAACAGTCACAACAAAAACAAAAGACACCAAAAAAACAATCAAGAGATGACTTTAGCTGCTGTGGATATAAGTAAGTAAAGCAAACTTCCTTCAAGGCCGTTACGGCCCATAGTGCCAGAACTTATCCCGGCGTCAATAGCGTGAAGCGTAACGGGTTATGATAATCACTTCCTACACAAGACGCTAGTCTG
The DNA here is from genome assembly GCA_037039925.1 of Doris montereyensis. NCBI lineage: Eukaryota > Metazoa > Mollusca > Gastropoda > Nudibranchia > Dorididae > Doris > Doris montereyensis. The sequence goes on along the minus strand of JAXRKP010000077.1, from coordinate 185,795 downwards.
AAGTAGATTTTTACTCCCAAGCTAGTGTAGTGCTTGTACCCTTTTGCACCTGGGTAGAATGAGGAAAATGCGTATTAAATGTCTTCCCCCAAGGAACACAATGATGTGGCTGGCTTTGCCAGATTCGAACCCAAGACCTCATGATCTCCTGCCCGGCAGCCAAACCACTCAATCACCTAACGCCCCTTTAGCTGTGGATGCGGTGGGTAACACCAAATAAAAGAAAACAAATCTCTCATGATTTCTTTGACTTTGATGGCATCGCGCCATTTCTCCGTACCCTTTTCTTTACTAAAATAACAGAACCATTATAATTTTAATAATAATAATAATAATAATAATAATAATAATAATAATAATAATAATAATAATAATAATAATAATAATAATAATAATAATAATAATAATGATAATATAATGATAATGATAATGATAATGATAATGATAATGATAATGATAATGACAATAATAATGATAAAGTAATAATAATCAAAATAACAATAGCAATAATAGTAATAATAATAATAATAATAATAATGATAATGATAATGATAATGATAATGATAATGATAATATGATATAACGATATAAATAACAATAACAATAACGATAATAACGAAAACGATAAAAAAAACGAAAACGATAACCATAACGATGATAACAATAACAATAACAATAACAATAACAATAACAATAACAATAACAATAATAATAATAATGATGATAATAATAATGATAATAATAATAATAATAATAATAATAATAATAATAATAATAATAATAATAATAATAATAAAAATAATAATAATAATAATAATAATAATACTAATAATAATAATAATAATTTTAATCATAATAATAATAATAAGGATAATGGTAATGATAATGATAATGCTAATATAATAATAATAATAATAATAATAATAATAATAATAATAATAATAATAATATATAATAATAATAAAATAATAATGATAACTATAATAATATAATAATAATGATGATAATAATAATAATAATAATAATAATAATAATAATCAATAATAATGATATGTATAATGTAATAATAATAACAATAACGATAATAATAATAATAATAATAATAATAATAATAATAATAATAATAATTATAATAATAATAATAATAATAAAAATATAATAATAATGATAATAATAATGACAATGATAATGATGATGATGATGATGATGATGATGATAATGATATGATGATGATGATGATGATGATGATAATAATAATAAATGATAATGATGATGATGATGATGATGATGATGATGATGATGATGATGATGATAATGATGAATGATTATAATGATGATGAAGATGATGATGATGAAGATGATGATGATAATGATAATAATAATGTAACAATTTATATTGCGCCATACGCCCCTCCCGAACGGAGGACTCTGGGTGCATTACAATTCCAATGCTAAGAACACAATATGTATATACGCTTAGGACTAAGACAGTTGAAGAAATATAAGTTCAATGAAACACCTGTGTGTACAGGTGCGTCTTAAGGCGCCTCTTGAAGATGTCTATGGACGAAGTCTGGCAAATTTCAGGTGGAAAGCTGTTCTATATTTTTGATCCGAAAAGCTAGAGTGGGCCATCCCACATTTATGTGATTTGGGGATATAGAATTCTATTAATAGATATTGGTCAAATATTTCTAAAAACATTGATTTCATTACTCTATAATTAGTAGCCTCTAGTGTTAATAGATAGGAACTTTTCTCTTTGCACGTGCTCAAAATCGCATTTTTACGAAGTGCAAACGTGGCCCATCCCTCTGTCAAAATAACTGATAAATAAATTTAGATTTGACCTCATGCGTTAGATGGACTATTTTGTTATTAATTTCCAACCTCTTTTTTTTCTCTAAATAGACTAATTGTGGGATGGCCCACTCTTGCTCTATGCCGACCATATGGTCCAAACTCCAAATTCTCGTTCCAGTTGAGGACTTAAAAAGAATGTTTCTTCTTAAAATGGGTTTACGTGTAGTCAGACAATAGAAGAGTAGTTGTGGTATTCTGGTATGCTAATGAGTAAAATGTCCCCGATCCAACTTCCTCCATTCATCGCAGGTCGTCTGCAACCCCAGAAATGGCCAATACATGGCCTGCACGATCCTGTACCGTGGTGACGTCACACCCAATGACGTCAACGCCGCCATTGGCAGTGTCAAGGCCAGGAGGTCGATCAATTTTGTGGACTGGTGCCCCACGACTTTCAAGGTCATTTGATGTCATTATTTGTTATATACAAAGGCCGACGTTTTGTTTCGTGGGAACTCAGTAGTCTAGATGCAGGGTGTCGATCGGCCTCTCAACCGAAAGATAGTGGGTTCGAGCCCTGCCAACGGTTAAAAACATATTTTCCCGTTTTGTTTTCGAGCAAAATCTACCCTTCCTACACCCCCTCTTTGGTCCAGCTAAATGGATCGATACCTAGTCCCATCGGAGACGGACGATAAAAAGGAGGTCCTTTTGCACATCACAACACGTTGTGCACGTTAAACATCCCTTGGCTGTTTACAGGGCAGTCAAAGCAAATACAAAAATCCTACCAAAAGCCCCGAGATCACGTTAGTTGTGGATGTGGGTAAATCAAACCAAATCAAATCAAATCAAATCAAATCAAATCAATCAAATCAAATCAAATCAAATCAAAACAAAACAAATCAAATCAAATCTAATCAAATTAAAGCAAATCAAATCAAATCAAATCAAATCTAATCCCTGTTGTTTCGTTGGAGTTGCTAATAATACTACGTGCCACAACCCACAGAAACAACAGGTAGCCCACATGGGTCTTAATTGTGAGAGGGCCAGACGTAATTTTTGTAATGAAACTTTGGAACCGGATGCTACAATAGTTGTAAAAACAAAGAGCCAAGTTTCAAATGGCCATCTTGTCACATTACAATAGTTGTAAAAACAAAGAGCCAAGTTTCAAATGGCCATCTTGTCACATTACAAGATTACGCGTATTTGAATTTCATACTAAAAATTCAGCCTCTCAGCTTTCAACAGATTCCATTTATTGCAATCACATGACAGTGTATGTCAATCACAGGACAGTGTATGTCAATCACATGAATGTATCAATCACATGACAGTGTATGTCAATCACATGACAGTGTATGTCAATCACATTATTTATGTCAATCACATTACGGTGTATGTCAATCACATTACATTGTATGTCAATCACATTACAGTGTATGCCAATCACATTACGGTGTATGTCAATCACATGACAGTGTATGTCAATCACATTACAGTGTATGTCAATCACATTATGGTGTATGTCAATCACATTACATTGTATGTCAATCACATTACATTGTATGTCAATCACATTACGGTGTATGTCAATCACATTACAGTGTATGTCAATCGCATTACAGTGTATGTCAATCACATTACGGTGTATGTCAATCACATGACAGTGTATGTCAATCACATTACATTGTATGTCAATCACATTACGGTGTATGTCAATCACATTACAATGTATGTCAATCACATGACAGTGTATGTCAATCACATTACGGTGTATGTCAATCACATGACAGTGTATGTCAATCATATTACAGTGTATATCAATCACATTACAGTGTATGTCAATCACATTACAGTGTATGTCAATCACATTACAGTGTATGTCAATCACATTACAGTGTATGTCAATCACATTACAGTGTATGTCAATCACATGACAGTGTATGTCAATCACATTACAGTGTATGTCAATCACATTACATTGTATGTCAATCACATTACATTGTGTCATGTCAATCACATTACAGTGTATGTCAATCGCATTACAGTGTATGTCAATCACATTACAGTGTATGTCAATCACATGACAGTGTATGTCAATCACATTACAGTGTATGTCAATCACATTACAGTGTATGTCAATCACATTACAGTGTATGTCAATCACATTACAGTGTATGTCAATCACATTACGGTGTATGTCAATCACATTACAGTGTATGTCAATCATATTACAGTGTATGTCAATCACATTACGGTGTATGTCAATCACATTACAGTGTATGTCAATCACATTACAGTGTATGTCAATCACATTACAGTATATGTCAATCACATTACAGTGTATGTCAATCACATTACAGTGTATGTCAATCACATTACAGTGTATGTCAATCACATTACAGTGTATGTCAATCACATTACATTGTATGTCAATCACATTACATTGTATGTCAATCACATTACAGTGTATGTCAATCACATTACAGTGTATGTCAATCACATTACAGTGTATGTCAATCACATTACAGTGTATGTCAATCACATTACAGTGTATGTCAATCACATTACAGTGTATGTCAATCACATTACGGTGTATGTCAATCACATTACAGTGTATGTCAATCACATTACAGTGTATGTCAATCACATTACAGTGTATGTCAATCACATTACAGTGTATGTCAATCACATTACAGTGTATGTCAATCACATTACAGTGTATGTCAATCACATTACAGTGTATGTCAATCACATTACAGTGTATGTCAATCACATTACAGTGTATGTCAATCACATTACAGTGTATGTCAATCACATGACAGTGTATGTCAATCACATTACAGTGTATGTCAATCACATTACAGTGTATGTCAATCACATTACAGTGTATATCAATCACATTACACTGTATGTCAATCACATTACGGTGTATGTCAATCACATTACAGTGTATGTCAATCATATTACAGTGTATATCAATCACATTACAGTGTATGTCAATCACATTACATTGTATGTCAATCACATTACAATGTATGTCAATCACATTACAGTGTATATCAATCACATTACAGTGTATGTCAATCACATTACGGTGTATGTCAATCACATTACAGTGTATGTCAATCACATTACAGTGTATATCAATCATATTACAGTGTATGTCAATCACATTACAGTGTATGTCAATCACATTACAGTGTATGTCTATCACATTACAGTGTATGTCAATCACATTACGGTGTAGAACCTTAATAATAATATTAATTAATGACCTTCATAATAATAGTAATTAATGATCTTAATAATGATAGTAATTAATGACCCTAATAATAATATTAATTAATTGAATGTAATAATATTAATCAATGACCTTAATAATAATATTAATTCATGACCTTAATAATAATAGTAATTAATGACCTTAATAATGATATTAATTAATGAACTTAATAATAATAGTAATTAATTATCTTAATAAGGATATTAATTAATGACCGCATTGTATAGTGTAATACACGTAGACCTAAATATTGTAATACATGTAGACCTAAATATTGTAGACCTAAATAATGTAATACACCTAAATAGTGTAATACACAGACCTAAATATTGTAATACATGTAGACCTAAATATTGTAATACATGTAGACCTAAATATTGTAATACACGTAGACCTAAATATTGTAATACACAACCTAAATAGTGTAATACATGTAGTCCTAAATAGTGTAATACACGTAGACCTAAATAGTGTAATACATGTAATAAATAGTGTAATACACATAGACCTAAATAGTAATACACCTAAATAGTAATACACGTCCTAAATATGTAATACCTGTAGTCCTAAATAGTGTAATACACGTAGACCTAAATAGTGTAATACATGTAGACCTAAATAAATAGTGTAATACATGTAGTCCTAAATAGTGTAATACATAGACCTAAATATTGTAATACGTGTAGACCTAAATAGTGTAATACATGTAGACCTAAATAGTGTGTAATACACGTAGACCTAAATAGTGTAATACATGTAGACCTAAATATTGTAATACACCTAAATATTGTAGTCCTAAATATTGTAATACATGTAGACCTAAATAGTGTAATACACGTAGACCTAAATAGTGTAATACATGTAGACCTAAATATTGTAATACACGTAAATAGTCCTAAATATTGTAACCTAAATAGTGTAATACCTGTAGTCCTAAATAGTGTAATACACGTCCTAAATAGTGTAATACATGTAGACCTAAATAGTGTAATACATGTAGTCCTAAATAGTGTAATACATGTAGACCTAAATAGTGTAATACACGTAGACCTAAATAGTGTAATACATGTAGACCTAAATAGTGTAATACACGTAGACCTAAATAAATATTGTAATACACCTAAATAGTGTAATATACGTAGACCTAAATAGTGTAATACATGTAGACCTAAAATAGTGTAATACACGTAGACCTAAATACATGTGACCTAAATAGTGTAATACATACAGTGCTAATCTCTGAGTGTGTTAATGTTAAATGGCCTAGTGTTAAGAGACAACAGCCAAATAAAACGTATTAAAAGTAAACAGAGAAAGACGTGAAAGACTACAAGTAAAGAAATAGGTCTACATATACGAACCGCCTACAATTATAATAGCTGTACCTCCCCCCCCCTCCTCCATTTCTTGGCCTTATCGCTACTTCTCCCCTTTCACTCTTTCACACACGTGTTTTAATTCGTATGTTTGTTGTTTTCTTGTAGTGTGTATTCTGAGTCCAAATGGCTGCGTTAATGGCGGGCGCTGTAAATTACCAACAGAGTAGATTTGCTATGTGTTTTGAACTTTGAGATTTTGATTTGATTTGATTTGATTTACCCATCCACAACTAAGGTGATCTCTGGGGTTTTTGGTAAGATTTTTAATTTTGCACGGACTGCCCTGTGTAAACAGCCAAGGGATCCTTATTTAACGTGCGCAGAGTGTTATGATTTGCACACGGGGCCTCCTTTTACTGTCCGTCTCCAATGGGACTCGATGTCGATCAGCCTATTTGGACCAGCGGGGTGGATTTTGCTCGAAAAAAACTCGCGAAAATATTTCAACCGTTGGCGGGCCTCAAACTCACTACCTTTTGGCGGGAAAGTAAAAAAACCCAACTTAGCATCATTTATTGATGCCTTCAACTAAGAGAATGTTAGGCCAAGTCACATAATCAATGAAAAGTTAACATTGTAATTTGTAGGAAATACTAAGATTATCAAAAACAACAACAAAAAGAGCGGGAATATCTAGAATTAAAGAATTGTTTTTTTCTAGAAGATTCAAATTTAAGCGAGACAGTATTTTTCAAGGAGATTCTAGTGTTGCAAGTCTTGAACTATTCAAGTAAATAAATAAATAGACAAATAAACAAATAGATGAATGAATAGATAAATTTAAAAAAAGATAATTTTTTTTAAAGAAGTGATGAAAACAACCCAGTTTGATATTGTGTAAATAGTGTAATATAAGATAAGATAAGAAAATCTTATTGATCTGAGATGAGAAAATTGACTTGGTCACAGGGTACAATTCCATAAACAATTTTTATCTTAACTTTAAAACACAACTAGAATATGTACACAAAAGCGAGTAAGTGAGGGGAATGGCAAAATGGAAAAATTATTCACTCGATCGTAGACAGTTCTTAGTGTGTGTCACGTTACAAAGAAAATTTACATTCAGACATTTGATCAAATATAACATTGCATTATATCTAAAATTCAGTCAATACAATTGTTCTGCTTCGAGTCCTGCCCTCATTCGTAACCTTCTCTCTCTCTCTCTCTCTCTCTCTCTCTCTCTCTCTCTCTCTCTCTCTCTCTCTCTCTCTCTCTCTCTCTCTCTCTCTCTCTCTCTCTCTCTCTATCTCTCTCTCTCTCTCTCTCTCTCTCTCTCTCTCTCTCTCTCTCTCTCTCTCTCTATCTCTCTCTCTCTATCTCTCTCTCTCTCTCTACCCCAGGTGGGTATCAACTACCAGCCCCCGACCACAGTTCCCAACGGTGACCTGGCGGCCGTCGTGCGCGCCGCCGTGTTGTTAAGTAACCACACCTCCATCGCCCAGGCCTGGTCTCGCCTGGACCACAAGTTCGACCTCATGTTCGCCAAGCGGGCCTTCGTCCATTGGTTCGTCGGGGAGGGCATGGAGGAGTTTGAGATGCTGGAAGCGCGGATCGACATGGCCGCTTTGGAGAAAGACTACATGGAAGCGGCCATGTGAGGCTGACGCCTCACGACAGCAGTTGTAGAATGATCGTCTGCTTTGTCCAACGGTTCGTGGATGAGGGCATGGAGAAGTCGGAGATGCTGGACGCTCTTAATACCCCGATCAAACTGTCCGCTTTGAAGAAAGGCTACCCGAAAGCATCCTTAATGTAAGGGTGACAACTCATGAGTAGATCTAATTAAAATTGTACAATGAGCGCCTGCTTCGTTCATTGGTTCGCGGATGAGGGCATGGAGGACGATCGTCTGCTTCACTCATGACTTGCAGTTGTAGAATGATTATCTGCTTCGTTCATGACTTGCAGTTGTAGAATGAATATCTGCTTCGTTCATGAATTGCAGTTGTAGAATGATTGTCTGCTTCGTTCATTACTTCAGTTGTAGAATGATCGTCTGCTTCGTTCATTATTTGCAGTTGTAGAATTGTTGTCTGCTTTATTCATTACTTGCAGTTGTAGAATGATTGTCAGCTTCGTTCATTACTTCAGTTGTAGAATGATTGTCTGCTTCGTTCATTATTTGCAGTTGTAGAATGGTTGTCTGCTTCATTCATTACTTGCAGTTGTAGAATGATTGTCAGCTTCATTCATTACTTACAGTTGTAGAATGATTGTCAGCTTCGTTCATGACTTGCAGTTGTAGAATGATTATCTGCTTCGTTCACGACTTGCAGTTGTAGAATGATTGTCTGCTTCATTTATTACTTCAGTTGTAGAATGATCGTCTGCTTCGTTCATTATTTGCAGTTGTAGAATGGTTGTCTGCTTCATTCATTACTTGCAGTTGTAGAATGATTGTCAGCTTCGTTCATTACTTGCAGTTGTAGAATAATTGTCTGCTTCGTTCATGACTTGCAGTTGTAGAATGATTGCCTGCCTCGTTCATGACTTGCAGTTGTAGAATGATCGTCTGCTTCGTTCATGACTTGCAGTTGTAGAAAGATCGTCTGCTTCGTTCATTACTTGTAGTTGTAGAAAGATCGTCTGCTTCGTTCATGACTTGCAGTTGTAGAATGATTGCCTGCTTCGTTCACGACTTGCAGTTGTAGAATGATTGTCTGCTTCGTTCATGACTTGCAGTTGTAGAAAGATCGTCTGCTTCGTTCATTACTTGCAGTTGTACAATTATTGTCTGCTTCGTTCAGGACTTGCAGTTGTAGAATGATCCTCTGCTTCGTTCATGACTTGCAGTTGTAGAATGATCGTCTGCTTCGCTCATTACTTCAGTTGTAAAATGATTGTCTGCTTCGTTCATTACTTCAGTTGTAGAATGATTGTCTGCTTCGTTCATTACTTCAGTTGTATAATGGTTGTCTGCTTCGTTCATTACTTCAGTTGTAGAATGATTGTCTGCTTCGTTCATTACTTCAGTTATAGAATGATTGTCTGCTTCGTTCATGACTTGCAGTTGTAGAATGATTGTCTGTTTCGTTCATGACTTTAGTTGTAGAATGATTGTCTGTTTCGTTCATTATTACTTGTATAATGATTGTCTGCTTCGTAGAATGATCGTCTACTTCGTTCATTACTTCAGTTGTAGAATGAGTGTCTGCTTTGTTCATTATTTGCAGTTGTAGAATGATTGTCTGCTTTGTTCATTACTTCAGTTGTAGAATGAGTGTCTGCTTTGTTCATTACTTCAGCTGTAGAATGATTTTCTGCTTCGTTCATGACTTGCAGTTGTAGAATAATTGTCTGCTTCGTTCATTACTTCAGCTGTAGAATGATTGTCTGCTTCGTTCATTACTTCAGTTGTAGAATGATTGTCTGCTTCGTTCATGACTTGCAGTTGTAGAATGATTGTCTGCGTCGTGCATGATTTGCAGTTGTAGAATGATTGTCTGCTTCGTTCATGACTTGCAGTTGTAGAATAATTGTCTGCTTCGTTCATGACTTGCAGTTGTAGAATAATTGGCTGCGTCGTGCATGACTTGCAGTTGTAGAATGATTGTCTGCTTCGTTTATGACTTGCAGTTGTAGAATAATTGTATGCTTCGTTCATTACTTCAGTTGTAGAATGATTGTCTGCTTCGTTCATGACTTGCAGTTGTAGAATGATTGTCTGCTTCGTCCATTACTTCAGTTGTAGAATGATTGTCTGCTTCGTTCATTACTTCAGTTGTAGAATAATTGTCTGCTTCGTTCATTACTTCAGTTGTAGAATGATTGTCTGCCTCGTTCATTACTTCAGTTGTAGAATGATTGTCTGCTTCGTTCATTACTTCAGTTGTAGAATGATTGTCTGCTTCGTTCATGACTTGCAGTTGTAGAATGATTGTCTGCTTCGTTCATGACTTCAGTTGTAGAAGGATTGTCTGATTCGTTTATGACTTCAGTCGTAGACTGATTGTTTCCTTCGTCCATTACTTCAGTTGTAGAATGATTGTCTGCTTCGTTCATGACTTACAGTTGTAGAATGATTGTCTACTTCGTTCATTACTTCAGTTGTAGAATGATTGTCTGCTTCGTTCATTACTTCAGTTGTAGAATGATTGTCTACTTCGTTCATGACTTCAGTTGTAAAATGATTGTCTGCTTTGTCCATTGGTTTGCGGATGATAGCATGGAGAAGTCGAAGATTCTGGATGCTCTGAATACTGGAATCGACCTTGCCGCCTTCGAGACAGACTACCAGGAAACCACAGTGTCGGGGTGGCCTCACGACAAAAAGTAACATTTACCAAAATAAAATACCAATGAAATGTAACAGTAACAGTTTTATACATTATGTCTGATCTTTTAAAAATGCGTTCTTTAAAAAAATTAACTTGATATAAAGTGGTATCAAGGAAAGCCCTATTTACTAAAGTTCTGTCTGATATTATCACAATTTAAAACATTTGGTTAATCTGGTTTATTATAGGAACACAGAAAAACGTGAAAAAGAAATACTGGTTTGTTGATGGAATGCCGTAATATACCATGGCACTTATCTCCTTACGATGACAGAAAATTGACATTTTAACCTTTCACTGTCGTCAAAATCATCACCAATGCCTTTCCTCACCCCTAACAGGGTTTAGGCCACGTACAATCCAATTCCACCTTCCTATGTCTTGGGTTATCCTTCCACAATTCAATTCCACCTTCCCATGTCTTGGGTTATCCTTCCACAAGTCTATTCCACCTTCCCATGTCTTGGATTATCCTTCTAAAGCCAATTCCACCTTCCCATGTCTTGGATTATCCTTCTAAAAGCCAATTTCCACCTTCCCATGTCTTGATTATCCTTCTAAAGCCAATTCCACCTTCCCATGTCTTGGGTTATCCTTCCACAAGTCTATTCCATCTTCCCATGTCTTGGATTATCCTTCTAAAAGCCAATTCCACCTTCCCATATCTTGGATTATCCTTCTAAAAGCCAATTCCACCTTCCCATGTCTTGGGTTATCCTTCTAAAAGCCAATTCCACCTTCCCATGTCTTGGGTTATCCTTCCACAATTCAATTCACCTTCCCATGTCTTGGGTTATCCTTCCACAATTCAATTCCACCTTCCCATGTCTTGGGTTATCCTTCCACAAAACGTCTTCCGTGGCCTCCCCTACCTCGCGTTCATTGTGTCTCCCATGACACACCTCTGCCTCACGTTCATTGTTCCATCCATGACCACACCCCTGCCTCGCATTCATTGTGTCTTCCATCCATGGCCTACCCTGCCTCGCGTTCATTGTGTCTTCCATCCATGACACACCCCTGCCTCGCGTTCATTGTGTCTTCCATCCATGGCCTACCCTTCTGCCTCGCGTTCATTGTGTCTTCCATCCATGGCCACCCCTGCTTCCATCTCGCGTTCATTGTGTCTTCCATCCATGGCCTACCCCTGCCTCGCGTTCATTGTCTTCCATCCATGGCCCATGACCCCTGCCTCGCGTTCATTGTGTCTTCCATCCATGGCCTACCCTGCCTCGCGTTCATTGTGTCTTCCATCCATGCCTCGCGTTCACACCCCTGCCTCGCGTTCATTGTGTCTTCCATCCATGACACACCCCTGCCTCGCGTTCATTGTGTCTTCCATCCATGACTTCCACACCCCCTGCCTCGCGTTCATTGTTCTTCCATCCGCGATGACACCTGTCGTTCATTGTGTCTTCTATCCATGGCCGCCCCTGCCTCGCGTTCATTGTGTCTTCCATCCATGACACACCCTGCCTCGCGTTCATTGTGTCTTCCATCCATGACACACCCCTGCCTCGCGTTCATTGTGTCTTCATCATCCATGACATACCCCTTGCCTCGCGTTCATTGTGTCTTCTATCCATGACACACCCTTGCCTCGCGTTCATTGTGTCTTCCATCCATGACACACCCCTGCCTCGCGTTCATTGTGTCTTCCATCAAACCACACCTGCCTCGCGTTCATTGTGTCTTCTATCCATGACCTTCCACTCTGCCTCGCGTTCATTGTGTCTTCTATCCTCTGTGTAGATGTTACCATCCGGCTTTTACCTCGCGTTCATTGGTTTCTTATCTGGTGATGTTGCTTTGTCTTATCTATCACTACTTCCTGGTCTTAACTCTTCCTATATTGGACAAGTTAGTATTATTTGTATGGTTTCTCAGCTTTAATTCTACAAATATTATTAAGGTTTATTTAGTTAAATAAGTTAAATAAAAACGTGAATTTACAATAGTTATAACAATGATATTGACTTAGCTTTGACAAACAGTGAGGCAATGGGCATGTCGAGAAGATGGATATTGACATGAAATCACGTTAAAGCCCCATAGCAACAAAGACGAGACATGTACAAAAGTACAGACAGAAAAATATCTCCGAGAACCACGGGATCGAACCTGCGACCTCTACACCGGCACCTATCAACTCGCCATTGTAACATAATTTCTATACTTTTCCTCAAAGAGGTAGATTTTAGTTAGTTTGTTTGGCAGCGCGCTATCGTTTCATGGTGTCCGAAGATTGTTTCTGTCTATTCCGTGTAATTATCTCGTCTTTGTTCTATGTGGCTTTAATAAAATTTAATGTCATTATCTTTGACGTAACTTTAGTGAAAAACGTCCGCCATCTTAGTCATTGCTTTTCAATGGTAAGTCAGATGATTGTCACAAACATAAGTGAAGAAAATGACGTAAAATAAATTATATCAAAGCCCCATGTTGTTTAGAAACAGCCATTGAACATGAGTGCAAATGACCAAAATAGAGTCAACAAATGTATTATAACGCCCCAAATCAGTTTTCAACGTAGTTATGACTTCTACTTTAAACAAAACGGGCAAATATACGAGGGAATTGAAGACATCCAGAGCTAGCTTTTTCAACAACAATTAAAACAGTAAACACATAGACAAGACTCAATACGCGGTCTGTACGCCTCGGTTTCAACTAGATCTAGATCTAGATTTAGGCCCCTGACATTTGACATCGAGACATCTCCAAGTCATGGCTAACCACTAGATCTAGCTAGAGCCAGGTCAAATGCAATACATGACTGTAATGTATTTCATGATGTGTGTTTTTTTGTAGCGTGTGGCCTTGACTAACAAAATTTAAAAAAACTCATTAAAGCAAGGAAAAAAGATTATCCGAATACCAGCGTAATGAGGAAAAATCAGAACTATATTTAAATGGGAGTTCATACATGGATATTTACTGGTTTTACATTTCAATATTGCAAGGGCATATATGGAAAATTGCTCCCTCATCCTAGATTCTTATTCTAGATATCTAGATATTTACAAACTTTTAATGATTTACGGTTATTTCAAAGAATTCAGGGCAGCCGGAAATAAATAAATCTGATCTGGAAAATTCTAAATGATTTGATTATTTCAGTTGCAAGGGCATCCGTGGAAAATTGCTCCCTAACATATAGATTTTAGGTAGATCTAGCTAGATCTAGATATCTAGAAAATTTAAATGATCTAAATTCTAGATCTAGATTTAGATCTATAATCTTAATCTAGATCGATCTAAATCTAGATCTAGACCTAGATATATATCTACATACAGAAGAACTATAGATCTAGAGTTAGTGGATTCAAATTCACTCTGACAAAAATTATAAAACCATATTATAATTAAATTTGTGGATCTATGACTACAGATGAAGACTATGTCTAAAATCTAGCTCTAGAGTCTAGATCTAGATCTTAAATCTAGATATCTAAATTTGAATTTTCGATCGAGCGATAGCGTTGTTTGAGATAAAAATGTAGTCAGACGAACTTTGACTTTCAATGTCAAGGTAAGGGTCAATAACTATGCAAATGAGGAAAAGTGACGTCACCACGTCATTTTTTATGGAGAATTATTGACCACTGGTGTTTTATAAAGTAGAAGTAGAAGGCAATGGGAATAGGGCCGAAAGGGGTGTTATAATATAATACAATATTATTATGCATCTGAAGTAGGTTCAACACAGGTTTGTAAGTACAACGACAAACAGTGAGCAAAAGAATTGACCAAAGTGAAGGAAAAAGACATTAAATAAATAATATATAAGCCCCATGTTGTTTAGAAACAATCATTGAACATTAAGGAATAAATACATTACAATATAGATTATTTCTGATAATTCTCGCCATACAGTGTTAGCTTGACATTTGACTGTCAGCCCCTCCGGTGATACCTAGACAATGCCTAACCACAGAGTCCCTATTGCTGTAAAGCAAATGGTAATGCCTAATCACAGAGTTCCTATTGCTGTAAAGCAAATGGTAATGCCTAGCCACAGAGTCCCTATTACTGTAAAGCAAATGGTAATGCCTAACCACCGAGTCCCTGTACTGTAAAGCAAATGGTAATGCCTAGCCACAGAGTCCCTATTACTGTAAAGCAAATGGTAATGCCCTAACCATACAGAGTCCCTATTATATAAAAAGCAAATGGTGGCCTACCCTAATCACAGAGTTCCTATATATAAAACAAATGGCAATGCCTAGCCACAGTTCCCCTGTACTGTAAGCAAATGGTAACACTGACACAGAGTCTATAATGATGTAAAACAATGGTAATGCCTAACACTGGAATCCTATTACTGTAAAGCAAATGGTAATGCCTAACCTACAGAGTCCATATTGCTGTAAACAAAAATGGTAATGCTACAATACAGAATCCTATGGCTGTAAAGCAAATGGTAATCATCTAACCACAGAGTCCATATGGCTGTAAAGCAAATGGTAATGCCTAACCACAGAGTTCCTATGGCTGTAAAGCAAATGGTAATGCCTAACCACAGAGTTCCTATTGCTGTAAAGCAAATGGTAATGCCTAACCACAGAGTCTCTAATGCTGTAAAGCAAATGGTAATGCCTAATGACAGAGTCCATATTGCTGTAAAGCAAATGGTAATGCCTAACCACAGAGTCCATATGGCTGTAAAGCAAATGGTAATGCCTAACCACAGAGTCCATATTGCTGTAAAGCAAATGGTAATGCCTAATCACAGAGTCCCTATTACTGTAAAGCAAATGGTAATGCCTAACCACAGAGTTCCTATGGCTGTAAAGCAAATGGTAATGCCTAACCACAGAGTTCCTATTGCTGTAAAACAAATGGTAATGCCTAACCACAGAGTTCCTATGGCTGTAAAGCAAATGGTAATGCCTAATGACAGAGTCTCTAATGATGTAAAACAAATGGTAATGCCTAATCACAGAGTCCATATTGCTGTAAAACAAATGGTAATGCCTAGCCACAGAGTCCCTATTGCTGTAAAGTAAATGGTAATGCCTAATGACAGTCTCTAATGATGTAAAACAAATGGTAATGCCTAGCCACAGAGTCTCTAATGTTGTAAAGCAAATGGTAAAGCCTAATCACAGAGTCCCTATTGCTGTAAAGCAACAACTGAAAGATGAACTAGACATCACGAATGACAAATGTTTTATCACACCTATATCAGAGCATACACCTTGGATGGGTAAGCCAACTTGTGGCTGGCCCCTAAGCCAATGGATCAATACGTGTTTGCCTGGACCCCAAATATCTGAACAAAGCCAGGCAACGTGAGCATTGCACAATGCCGATCCTTGACGATGTGCTACGTCAACTTGGTTCGTTCAGTGTATTCACAAAAGTGGTTTTGATCAAATGGGTAACTCGACGAGCAGTCACCGAAATTGACTAGCTTTCAAATATATGTCCGACGTTATCGCTTTATCTTCGTTTACCATTTCGTCTAAACGTATCTGCTGAACTCTTCGAAGAATGGAACAGCTCTTTCGAGATATACATGACATAGTGTGCCCCTAGAGATGGCATCATTATTCACTAGGTGAGCAAGTGTGAGCGACAAACTTATAGAAATATCTAAAGAAGCAATGAAAAATTTGATGTCAAACTAAGCGATAAACTCGAATGGGTCAGATATATCATTTCATTCATGGGACATATCATTTCGAAGAATGAATTCAAACGTCCTCTGAAGGTAAAGGCCATCACCAAAGAAGAACAAAGAAATTCGCCGTGTACTGGGAATGGTGCAGTATTTCCCGCCTATGCATTCCCAACCTGACAAACATCGTACAACCCTTGCAAAACTTGCTGGAAAAGGATATGCTTTTCCAACTGGGCTGAAACCTCAAGAAAATGCTTTTGAAAGGATGGAAATTTCGATTGCAAAAACTCAAATATATGACAACGAAACGAAACTTATATGAAAACGATACTTCAGAATATGGGAGTGAGCTGTCCTCCTGCGAGAAGCAAGCATCATATGCATCAAGAATAGGAATCATGCCGAGAGCAAAATTATGCCTATATCGAAAAGGAACTTCTGCAACAACATTTGGTCTAAAAACTTTACAATTTCATCTATGGAAGATGTGTCAAAATGATCATAGATTATAAATGTCTTATGCAAAGTATCAAGAATATTACAAAATACTTCTCAAAAACCAAATACCCCTATAAGTATTCTATCAACCTGGCTCAAACATGCTGATAGGCGACCAATTTTCTCGTGCTCCTATGCCTGATACTGGAAACCTCAGGAGACGAACAAGTGAGAACACTGCATCCGGCCCTTCAACGATCATCGCCTACAGAAAATTAAGGCTGCAACGTTGTTACATCCAGTATTGCGACAGCTGAAGTCCACAATTATGAAAGGATGGCCTGATGAGAAGGAAAACTTACCAACATCGATTATTCACTACTTCAACTATGGGTACAAATTAACCATCTGGGTGGGATAATCCTGCAAGAGAAGAATCGCCATTCCTCAAAGACCAACAATTCAAAGTCCATGCAAAGACAGAACATCAATACTCTGCAAATATGAAGAGCGCATTCTCCTTCACGGACACCGGTGTGTCTACTGATATCCGAGCATACGTTGAATCTTGTGAAACATGCGCTACACACAGCATAGAGCGTCCACGATTTCCAGACAACGGTCCACCGTCAGTCTGCAATAAAACAGTATAATTTCAGATGTTTACACAAAATAGAATTTTATTCATAAAAAAATAACTCCTAGAAATTTCCAAGCCAACAGACAAGCAGAGGCAGCAGTGAAAGTCATTAAAAAACACTGATAATCAAATGCAATGCAAAAGGAGATGATCCATGCCGATCTTCTCAACATCAAAGCTGCAACGAAGGCATAGCAACCACCAGCTCACCGATTGATGGGGTGACAAACACAAAGCAGTACAACTCTTCGGTAACCATAGTTATCCATCACAGTCACTAGATGAGATGTTATATCCATGTGTCGAATTGAACGTATTATTGTCGTTAATATTGTCATTGTGATATGTATCAGTCAATCTCGTTCACTGTGTATTTGACGTTACAGAAAAGTTTGTTTGTTTCAACGATTCATGAGCGCATGAGTATTGAACATCTCGTTGATATTTTTAAAGGGAGAGATGGGAGAAAGTTCGTTTGTTTAAACGATTGAGGAGCGCATGACTATTGAATATCTCGTTGATATTTTAAAGGGATAGGAGTGAAAGTTTAAAGTTTGAAGGTCAAGACATGACCTATGACATAACGGGATATAGCCTCAGTTGTTTAATCTCAGCTCATGTCCCCCATCTCTGTTGATTCCTGTTCTATTCATTAAAACCCAATTAACATATGTGAGAGGTATCATTTTTATTCTATTTATATATCACTGTTGCTGACAATTTGTTGTTCCTGTTATACCTACACAATGACTTGTAAGGATAAGACAGACAGAAAAAGGAAAAGGCCGTAACACCTTTCTTCTTCTGTTTTAATATTCCCTTCTCTACTGT
>JAXRKP010000077.1:65000-160000 GCA_037039925.1 Doris montereyensis | reverse complement strand
CTAGTTACTGTCAGATGCTAAAACAATATTAAACATATCGACTAATGGTAATTGTGCTGTAAGATTTGCATGGAAGGACGAGTTTCTGATTAAGATCACGGCTTGAGATAATCAATGCAGAATAGGTTTACGACAGTCATCCTTATTAATTTTTTCAAGAGTATCAGTCCCAGTAGACAACATAATAGACTATCATTTACTTGATCAATCGTACACAAGTTGAGTTTTTTTCTTTCTCCTTCCATAACTTATAATCCCCAATTACATAGATACAACATTAAATCATTACAGGGAGTGGAGGTGGGGTGGGGGTGGGGGTAGTGGTAGAAGTTTCCAGGTGTAATTCATGGAAACGAATTAAGTGTTATGAAATCGTTTTATAATGTGAACATTCAGCTGAGAATCATTGTACACGTACGTCATTTGTTGATCAGGACCGAAGCTTCTGCCTTGTCATGTTAGTCAGTAAACATAATTCGATTGACATGGGGGGGGGGGGGACATGAAAATCCATTCACTTTTTCTAGATTTTTCGATAATTTCTAACGAGGAAGTTAAACGTTTTGGACCTACTCTTCCTCACTTTTACTTCATCTTTTTTCTTGGCCTACGTACGCGATGCTGTTAGATGGATAATTATAATATCATTGTAATATAGCTAAATGCGAAAAATGCAAAAGCATTTAAAGACATTTGCTGCGCTTAAGCTATTAATAATGTATCCCCCCTCATTTGAAATTAGATCAGTTATTTCCAAATTGTCTGAACTTAAACTAAATGAAATTCACACTACGAATACGATTACTACAACATAAGAAATTTAGACACGAAACAGTTCGTGTTGCACAATTATTTATCTCGACGAAATCATTCAAATTCGTTTGATAAGGAGACGCTGATTTGGTCTCCCAAGTGCGCTAACCACAGACACCACAGGCAAACCACATACATGTACTAGTGAATTTCATCTGAGGGGAAAAACGCACATCGTAAATGACAGCATAATATCATACAACAGCGAGTCTTCTTTAGCTTGATTTTCAACTTCTACAAAAAGATGGAAAATGCGACCTTAGATTTCTTCGTCACGATAAATACAACATCGGCCCGTTATGACGATCTTGGACGTAGAAATGTTCGCCATGGATTTATCTCCGATGAACAAAAGACTAACGCGATTCTGTTCTGGCCCGCCATACGTCTGCTCATCGCAGTTCCAGGCATGTGGGCCAATGTCATCAACATGCGTACCTTTCTGAGGATAGGATTGAAGACCAGCGTGACTCTCTGTTTTTTCGCGCTGGCCATTTCAGATTTCTGGACGCTTATGATTGCTACCATCTCCGTCCCTCTAGACGTTCTAGCATATCTGGATGAGAAATCGATTACGCTTTTTCAAAATTCAACCACATCTCACAGGTACAATGTTATTAAGTTTTGGGAGCATTTTTAACGGATTAAACGTGTACATCACGCTGTTTCTTGCCGTCCAGAGATGTCTTTGCATAATCAAACCGCTGCAGTTTAGAGACATGTTTTCCAGGTCTGTCACCACATGGATTTTGGTTGCCATTGTAGTCATGTCTATTGTGCCTTCGGGGATCTACATGGCCTTTTTGGAAAGCGAAGATCGTGGTGAATCCACTTACGAATAGGACTCGCTACCTCCTTTCCGTCACGCCAATGTACACATACGTAAGACCGCACATGGCATTTATCTTCTACCTGGTTTTACCATTCGTGATCGAAGTGATTATTTTAGGCTGTCTTCTAGTCATGGCTCGAGAGCTGATGGCCTCAGCCAAATTCAGAGACAGTGCAATCAAAACGAAGACCAGTTCCCACAGTGTGACCGATGGTAAATTGGACTCGAGTTCTAAGACTGACACTTTGGTTGTGAAAAGACGCTCTAAAGAGCGAAATGCGATCATGCAAGTTGCAATTATAAGTATTATCTTCCTTGCCACCACTTTACCGAAGAACGTGAATGCCCTCTTGGTTCGCCTGGTGCCGGACTTTCGGTGGGGGGGCAGGTTGGCTAATTTGTCTGCATTTCTTGCCAATATACGCATGACGATGGACCACGTGAATGGAGCAGTGAATTTCCTGGTCTACTACAAGTACAATACGAAATTCCGTAAATTGTGTTTTGGTTCTAAGGATCAATAGAACATTCTTTAAGTTTACAACAAGCGTGTTACTGGACATGAGTTTTGTGTGGAACAACTCTGACAACCAACTGCTATCGCTTGATGTATTGTGTAGACAAAACATTTGAAATCGAATCTAGGTTTAAGACTAATGTAAATTAATGAATGCAGACTTAACTCTGGTAGTGGCATCATCATTATCATTACCTCATCCTATACACGGCTATAGGCTTCGAACAACAGATTTCCGCTTGTTCCTTTCTTGGGCATTCCTTGTTAAGTCATTCCACAAAAGACTTCCTCTTTCAAATCATCATCCATTAGCCTTCTCCAGATTACCCATGGCCTGCCCCTTAACTTTTGCCCCTGTAGGCTCCACTGAAGGGCATGTTTGTAATACTGCTCTGATGTCTTCTTAGGATGTGTCCTATCCATCTCCATCTCCACTGTACTATTTCTTCTGCTCTTGTTTTTTTTTTTTGCGCTGTTCTTTCCGAGAGTGTTTCATTGTGATATTTGTCTGAGCATTGAATCCGCAGTAATAGCATTTTCCTAAGGCAGATGTTGGCAAAGCTATGCGAAGGGGCTCCATGTCTCATATCGGGATAACAGCACCGATAGCACCGATTGGACATTTGAGTTTAAAAGTCTAATCTTTGTTTAAATGTTGATGGTGCGGTCTTTCCAGATCTTGATTAAATTTCTGAATGGTCTTCTTAGTTTTCCTATTCTCTGCAGAGTCAAGATCAATAAGATGGGTCCATAGTATCCACTGAATGCCACTTGTTCTTTCTGTTGTTGATTCTGTTATGAGATAGTCAATTGATGGAATAAAGAAGAATGGTGATAGTAGGCAACCTTGTCGTACGCCTGTTTTTATCTCAAAGCTGTCTGTAAGTTGTCCATCTTGTAAATTCCTACAATTTGTGCCATTGTACATCTTTTTTGGTTAGGTTGACTATTTTGTTGTAGTATACCATAGTGTCTCACGATTTTCTATAACGTGGCCCTACCTAAAGCGTCAAATGATTTTCCATAAGGTGGCCCTACCTAAAGCGTCAAATGATTTTCCATAAGGTGGCCCTACCTAAAGCGTCAAATGCTTTTTCCTAACGTGGCCATATCTAAAAGGTTAAATGCTTTTTCATAACGTGGCCCTATCTATAGCATCAAATGATTTTCCCTATCTATAGATGGCATCAGCTTCAAAATGATTTTCCATAAGATGGCCCAATCTTTAGCTTCAAAATGATTTTCCATAAGATGGCCCAATCTTTAGCTTCAAAATGATTTTCCATAAGATGGCCCAATCTTTAGCTTCAAAATGATTTTCCATAAGATGGCCCAATCTTTAGCTTCAAAATGATTTTCCATAAGATGGCCCATATGCTTATCTATAGCTTCAAATGATTTTTTAAGGTGGCCCTATCTATAGCATCAAATGATTTTTCATAAGGTGGCCCTATCTATAGCGTCAAATGATTTTCTATAAGGTGGCCCTATCTAGCATCAAATGATTTTTCATAAGGTGGCCCTATCTATAGCATCAAATGATTTTTCATAAGGTGGCCCTATCTATAGCATCAAATGATTTTTCATAAGGTGGCCCTATCATCAAATGATTTTTCATGATTTTCTAAGGTGGCCCTATCTATAGCGTCAAATGATTTTCTACAAGGTGGCCCTATCTATAGCTCAAATGATTTTTCATAAGGTGGCCCTATCTATAGCGTCCAATGATTTTTCTATAAGGCCCTATCTATATTTTTCTATAAGGTGGCCCTATCTATAGCATCAAATGATTTTTCATAAGGTGGCCCTATCTATAGCGTCCAATGATTTTCTATAAGGTTGCCCTATCTATAGCGTCAAATGATTTTCCATAAGGTGGCCCTATCTATAGCGTCCAATGATTTTCTATAAGGTGGCCCTATCTATAGCGTCCAATGATTTTCTATAAGGTGGCCCTATCTATAGCGTCCAATGATTTTCTATAAGGTTGCCCTATCTATAGCGTCAAATGATTTTCTATAAGGTGGCCCTATCTATAGCGTCCAATGATTTTCCATAAGGTGGCCCTATCTATAGCGTCAAATGATTTTCTATAAGGTGGCCCTATCTATAGCGTCAAATGATTTTCCATAAGGTGGCCCTATCTACAGCGTCAAATGATTTTCCGTAAGGTGGCCCTATCTATCGCGTCAAGTGATTTTTCATAATCAATACAGTTTGTTATAAATGATGAGTTCCATTCAGCACATTGTTCAATTATGATTTTTAAGGTTGCAATCTGATCCGCACAACAACGGTTTTTCCGGAAGCTTGCCTGCTGTTCTCTGAGATGTTCATCTGTGACATCGTTGATCCTTTCTAATAAAACTCTGTGACAACCTAACGTGGGATTGAGAGTAGAGTTTTTTCTCTGTAATTGTTGCAGTTGCTACGATCCTCTTTCGTCAGAAGTTTTGTCAAATGTCCTTCTTTACAATCGTTTTGACATTGCTCTTCATTCCACACATTATCAAACAATCCAAGTAAAATATTGACTTTTGTAGGTATCCTGTTGCATCGTTAGTATTCTTTATTATAACTGACCAACTCAGTTCAGGAGTATTGCTGTATCCACGCATATTTTTAATTTAAGCCCAAGCCTTTAATCCAATTTCAAAATCTTAAGTGATGTGTTTTATTCTGCATTTAAAGTCTTCAGCGCTACTGTTGACTTTGATTTCTGTTAGTAGTTCATTCCTCAGCATTGCTGTACAAGGAAAATGAGTGCAGGTGGCAATCAATGTCTGAAGATGGAGGCATGGTTGTTTTGCACCGTAATTTGGTTGTTATTATGTAACGTTAAACGTGATTTGGTTGTTATTATGTAAAGTTAAACGTGATTTAATTCTTATTATGTAAAGTGCAACGTGATTTGGTTGTTATTATGTAAAGTGCAACGTGATTTGGTTGTTATTATGTAAAAGTTCAACGCGATTTGGTTGTTATTATGTAACGGTCAACGTGATTTGGTTGTTATTATGTAACGTTAAACGTGATTTGGTTGTTATTATGTAAAGTTCAACGTGGTTTGGTTGTTATTATGTAAAGTTCAACGTGGTTTTGGTTGTTATTATGTAAAGTTCAACGCGATTTGGTTGTTATTATGCAGTTCAACGTGATTTGGTTGTTATTATGTGAAGTTCAACATGGTTTGGTTGTTTTATGTAACGCTCAACGTGATGTATTATGTAACGTTAAACGTGATTTTGTTGTTGTTATGTAAAGTTCACGTGATTTGGTTGCTATTATGTAACTGGTCAACATGGTTTGGTTGTTATTATGTAACATTCAACGTGATTTGGTTGTTATTATGTAACGTTCAACATGGTTTGGTTGTTATTATGTAACATTCAACGTGATTTGGTTGTTATTATGTAACGTTCAACGTGATTTGGTTGTTATTATGTAAAGTTCAACGCGATTTGGTTGTTATTATGTAACGTTAAACGTGATTTGGTTGTTATTATGTAACGGTCAACATGGTTTGGTTGTTATTATGTAACGGTCAACGTGATTTGGTACGTGATTTGGTAGTTATTATGTAACGTTAAACGTGATTTTGTTGTTATTATGTACTGTTCAACGTGGTTTGGTTGTTATGTAACGCTCAACGTGATGTATTATGTAACGTTAAACGTGATTTGGTTGTTATTATGTAACGGTGAACGTGATTTGGTTGTTATTATGTAACGGTCAACGTGGTTTGGTTGTTATTATGCAACGTTCAATGTGATTTGGTTGTTATTATGTAACGGTCAACGTGATTTGGTTGTTATTATGTTAAGTTCAACGTGATTAGGTTATTATGTAACAGTCAACGTGATTTGGTTGTGATTATGTAACAAAGTCAACGTGATTTGGTTGTTATTATGTAACGGCCAACGTGATTTGGTTGTTATTATGTAAAGTTCAACGGAGTTTGGTAGTTATTATGTAACGTTAAACGTGATTTTGGTTGTTATTATGTAAAGTTCAACGTGATTTGGTTGTTATTATGTAACGTTAAACGTGATTTGGTTGTTATTATGTAACGTTCAACGTGATTTGGTTGTTATTATGTAAAGTTCAACGTGATTTGGTTGTTACTATGTAACGGTCAACGTGGTTTGGTTGTTATTATGTAACGTTCAACGATTTGGTTGTTATTATGTAACGGTCAACGTGATTTGGTACGTGATTTGGTTGTTATTATGTAACGTTAAACGTGATTTGGTTGTTATTATGTAATATTCAACGTGGTTTGGTTGTTATTGTGTAACGCTCAACGTGATTTATTATGTAATGTTAAACGTGATTTGGTTGTTATTATGTAACGGTCAACGTGATTTGGTTGTTATTATGTAACGGTCAACGTGATTTGGTTGTTATTATGTAAAGTTCAATGTGATTAGGTTGTTATTATGTAACGGTATTACGTGATTTGATTTGTTATTATGTAACGGTCAACGTGATTTGGTTGTTATTATGTAAAGTTCAACGTGATTTATTATTATGTAACGTTAAACGTGATTTGGTTGTTATTATGTAAAGTTCAACGTGATATGGTTGTTATTATGTAACGTTAAACGTGATTTGGTTGTTATGTAAAGTTCAAAGTTATTTGGTAGTTATTATGTAACGTTAAACGTGATTTGGTTGTTATGTAAAGTTCAAAGTTATTTGGTAGTTATTATGTAACGTTAAACGTGATTTGGTTGTTCTGCTTCACGCTATTAAAACCGCGATATGTTCAGACACTATGGGCCATGAAGGAACTGTCTTTATGTGTAGGTGTGCTGTGCTTGTTTTTAGTACTGGGTGGGGAAATAGTGAAGAAAATTGATATGTAAGAGTTCTGTTTTAGATTTTGGAGCCTTGAATTAAAATTTTGTTATTTTTTAGGTCCAACATCTACATTTTTTCTGGCCTTTTCTTCTGATGTATGTCCATAGTGATTGGTTATCCATCTTTGTGCATCATGTTCTTTATAAATATAATATGTACGAACTGCCCTGCATGTTTGTTGAGCTTTCCTTTTTAATTCTTTATTTTTACTTGTTACTCTTGCTGAATTACAGTTTCTCAGTTTGTAGAGCCATGATTTCTTTTTCCTGTGAGCTGGACGTTTAGTTTCAGTTGTCGACCAGGGTTGTTTGGAATTGCCTGGGGTAAATTGTGTTAGTACAATGTGGTTCCTAGTGATCCGTAGTTTTCTTTCTGAAGCTCATCTTTCTATTGCATTGATCACGTTGTTTCCAGCGTTGTATTTTACATCGTTTTCTCTTCTTTCTTCCTCCTAGGTTAAAATTGGATGTTGTAGTTGTTATAATAACTGTTTTATGGTCTCCTATGCCAGGGGTGATATTGATTTGCTTGAGTAGTCCTGGCTTGTTTGTAAAGAATATATCTAATAATACGCTGTTTTCTCTGGTGGCAGAGTTGACCATTTTGGCTCCATCCTAGGTCACCCATTGTATCAAGGTATTTATTGCTGATGGCAGGTTTGTTTGTGTTTATTTCTTTTCAAGCTTTATGAAGCCCACTCTATGATAAGTTGAAATCTCCTTCTATCAAACACAATGTTGTGGCTCTTTTTA
This sequence comes from Doris montereyensis, assembly GCA_037039925.1. Taxonomy (NCBI): domain Eukaryota; kingdom Metazoa; phylum Mollusca; class Gastropoda; order Nudibranchia; family Dorididae; genus Doris; species Doris montereyensis. Next base: position 152,223 of record JAXRKP010000077.1, on the reverse strand, counting down.
AGCATTCTTAAATGTTATTTTCTGACGTTTTTTTTATATTTCTTTTACATATCCCCGTTCTAGTGTCTATATGATTTGTGTTTGTGTTTCTATAAACTGAGCCCACAGCCAGAGGTCTTTTTCCTTTGATATTCATTTTGCAGACGACATTTTCTCCGGAATGGGATTTTTAACTTCCTAAGTTCTTCTTAATAGCTATGAGAAATCCACCTCCATTTTTCTTGATTCTATCTCTTCGGTATACTGATACTTCACATGTACAAACAGTAGGTCTGGTTTTTATTTCTGGGTTGAGTTATGTTTCCGATCTTAGTATTACACCTGTACTTCTTATTTCGTTTAGTTGACATAATTTAGCATTCCTCCTATACAAGCTTTGAAAGCTAATGAATACATTTTTTAGATTATTTGTCTGTGTTGTGTTTGAATTCCTTGTTTAAATCTATGTTCGTTACGGTTTGATATTTTGTGGGGGTTTTGGGTTAAAATGTAGCTCATTGGAAGAGTTAAAACAATTTGACCTAGTTCGGTTTGATCGCTTTGATGTTCCTGTTTTAGGTTTGCTACATTTTCAGGTTTAGATATATTGGTCACAATGTTAACACTCAAGACACTGATACTGTTTGAAGCTGATAAATCAGAGCTACTGGATAGACTATACTATAACTGAAATTGGACAATCCACACTGTGTGTATTCCCATGTTACGTTTGAATACCCTAAAGTTATGTATAGATTTTCATTGATTCCTAACCAGTTTGTGAGGTGCCGGTTATACCAGTTGTCACATGATGTAACTTTATCCTTCATTGTAGATTGACATCTTTTCTTATGTTGCATATTGGACAAGAAACTGGTCTGCATGGCCTTAAGTTCAGATATCTTTCTCTGAGAGTATAATCAGTGACATTACCAAAGCAATTTTATAAACCATATACGGTGTCAGTGTCAGACACCTACATTTGATAATTTGTTCTTTATTTCTAAAGGTAAGTGTTTTCGATAACTGTAGACTCATAAACATTATATAGTTACAGTTGAATTATAAGACATGTCTGTTGAAACATGTTTTAGGTTGGAAAATCCAAGGTGTATGTAATGTGAGAAACCTGAACTGAATTGTGCAAGTCTTGAGCTCAGTAGGAATATTGAATGATAAACAAAGAGATATCATAGTAATGAATAATCTGGTCCGGGCAGTGGACATGTAAGCACATGTACAGGGGAGTAGATGATCCCGCCCCCCCGCCACGAGTCTCCTGCTGCCTTGCAGGCGGGTCTTGGCCGACCAAAGGCTAAAGGAGTTAACCCTGACAGAAAACAACCTGCTGCCTTGCAGGCTGGTCTTGAATGACTAAAGGCTAAGGGATTTAACCCTGACAGAAAATAACAAGGTCTGGTAGGGGGCCTCAAGGTGGCAGCCCCACCATCTACCTAGGGTACAGTGGGCTTATTCCCTGCTTATCCAAAACCAAAACTGATTCAGAGAAATAAATGTAATATTACCGGCTTGATCTTTCGAAGACGAACTTGGAAACGAACACGGACTGTGATTTTTAGCACATTGAATGTTAGGGCAATAAATGGAAAAGAGTTAGTTGAAGAAATGGGAAAATTCAAAGTAGATATTTTGGCCATTACAGAAACAAAGAAAAAGACAAGGAATAGAAAATGTACGACCGAATCATATTTTAATCTCCTCAGGAGTAGATGTCAAAGATAGAGTTAGAGCAGGAGTAGATCTCCTAGTGCATAAAAGGCATAATAAGCTACAAGAACGTTGGAAATTTATAAGCCCACGGCTATTAGAGGTAAATATTAAACCAAAAGGAAAAGAAATTAAATTATTAATAGCTTATGGACCAAACGAAGACGCAATTAAAGAAGAAAAAGATATCTTCGAAAATGATTTACAAATAGCTGCAGAGAATCTTAAACCCAAACAGGAACTAATGCTTTTAGGAGATTTAAACGCTAGAATAGGCAACAATGTAGAAACGTCAGGAAGTAATAGGTAAAGAAGGAAAGACAACAACTCCAAATGGAAAGAGACTAATAGATTTTTGCCTAAAACAACCTTTTTTTCTCATAAAGATATCCACAAATAAACAAGAGTAAATGAAGGCAGGTGTGAAAAGTCAATGATAGACTACATAATAGTTAACAGCTCCCTATTTTTTTACAGTAAATTAGATGCAAGAGTAAACAGAGGAGCAGAAATATTTAGTGATCATCACCTAGTGATTGCCAAAATGAGATTACTGACTGAGGAAAACAAACAGAAAAGGAAAGAAAAGAAAGCTACTAAACTCAAAATAAAGGAACTAAATAAACCAGTAGTAAAACAGTTATACCAATCTAGGATAAAAGATTTATCAGTAAAAGACAGATGAATCTGAATGATAGCACAATAGAAGAAAAGTGGCAAATGTATAAAGAAACACTCCTCAGTTGTACTGAAGAGGTCTGTGGTAGGAAACAAATTAAAGGAGATAGAAAAAGAACAGCATGGTGGAATGAAAATGTCAAAACTAAGATCAAAGAAAAGAAGGATGCCTGGAAGAAATACTTGCAAACAAAGAGACCAGAGGATAGGATAGATTACGTGAATAAAAGAACTATCGCCAAAGAGGAAGTTAGGAAAGCAAAACAGGAACAATGGAAAGAGTTTGGACAAAGACTTCAAGAAAACTATCAAGGAAATCAAAAGTTGTTTTGGGGAACAATGAAGAGCATGAGAAAGACCAAAGCATGCCCAATACGACAAATTAAGAATGCCAAAGGATAACTAATGAAAGAACATAGCGAAATCATGGAAACATGGAGAAAGCATTTTCACCAATTACATAATCCCCCCAGAACGTATGAAACAAGGAGTAAAAATCAATTAATAAGAGTAACAAGTAATCCAGATGAGACAGCTGAAGATGTAGATATATCAATGGAAGAAATCCAAACAGCTATAAGAAAAGTGAAATTAGGAAAAGCCCCAGGAGCAGATCAAGTTTATCCAGAAATGATTAAAAACCAAGGGAGAGAGGCAGACAAACTACTACATGCAATATGCCAACAAGCATGGAAGTCCAAACAGGTGCCAGAAGACTGGAAAAAAGGGAACGGTAGTACCAATACATAAGAAAGGATCAACTATGGAATGCTCAAACTATAGAGGGATATCACTACTTAGCGTTCCAGGAAAAATATATGCCAGATACTGGAAATGAGACTAAGGAAAAGAGTAGAGGATCAATTTGAAGAGTGTCAGAGTGGATTTAGACCAGGAAGAAGTGTACAAGACCACATATTTACAATTAGACAAATAGAAAAATTCCTTGAGAGAAACATTGACTTGCATATGTGTTTTTTTGACTTAGAAAAGCATTTGACACTGTGAGGAGGGACGAACTATGGCATTCCTTAAAAGAACACAATGTAAGCAAAATTTAATAGAAGCCATTAAAAGTTTTTACAACAACCAACATTTGAGAATAGCTGGAAACATATCTGCAGAATTTGATGTAGATATAGGAGTAATATAGGGTTGTATCCTAAGTCCTCTTTTGTTTATCACATTTATGGATTCAGTTGCAAAGGCATCCTCAAAAATGAAGAAAATGAATGTAGGTATGTGGAAGCTCAAACCAGTAAATGTATCAATGCTTTCATTTGCTGATGATTTAGTTCTGTTTGGAAAATCAGAAAGCAACCTTCAGTCGAATATCAACATTATGAACAATGAACTAAATAAATAAAGAATGAGAGTAAATGTAAAGAAAACCAAAACAATGCTAGAAACTAAGGAAGCTAAAACACAAAATCTTAAATTGGGCAGGAAGAATTTAGAACAAGTTCAAATCTTCAATTACCTAGGACTAATGATTAACTCAAGAGGGAAAACTAAGAGAACAAATCAGCCAGAAAATCAAAAAGGCAAGTGCAATATATAACCATCTAGGAAAGGCATTTGTAGGTAAGCAAGAATTTGTCAACAAAAACCAAAATGGCAGTATACAATACAGTTTATTGTCCTACTCTCCTCTATGACAGCGAAACCTGGACCTTAGACAGTAGAGAATACAGTAGAGTACAGGAAGCTGAAATGAAATATCTAAGAAGAGTAGTAGGGAAAACTAAAAAGACAAAATCAGAAACACAACAATAAGAGGTCAAACCAAAGCAGATGGCATAAAAACTAAGATAGAAACAAATCAATTGAGATGGTTTGGGCATGTAAACAGAATGAATGACAATAGAATAGCTAAATCAGTATACATTGCTAAAGCCAAAGGTAAAAGACCAAAAGGCAGACCTCGGAGAAAGTGGGAAGAAGATATAAGAGGCATTGAAGCATAGAAATTTAACTTTTTTTAACATCCTGGAGAAAGACCATGTCGGGAAACTGAACCCATATACCGAAAGGTAGAATGGGAACTGATAAAGAAAGAAAGACTTCTTAAATAAGTAAATGACTGTCGTCATATGTTACTGGCCTTGTTTATCGATGGTACTTCTTAAATAAGTAAATGACTGTCGTCATGTTACTGGCCTTGTTTATCGATGGTACTTCTTAAATAAGTAAATGACTGTCGTCATGGGGACAGTAATTGTTGATCATACATTACTGATGATACGGAGTACAGGTGCCATTGGTTGACAGTACTGCATGATGTGTTTTGTATAGGCTATTTCATTACTAATATTACTAAGACTAGTACTACTAGTACATGTAGTATAGTACATGTATTTCATTAGCATGTCACTATTATTTTGCATTATGTGCCCACAATCATCTTAAGCTATCAATAAAAAAAACTATCATTATAATAGCTAGCACTGTACTGTATGACATCTTACCTGGCAAAGCAGACTATGATTGATATGATTATTTATAAAAACCATTGTACATCTGCACATAGTAGAACTACTAGTAGCGCCATCTAAACAGGATGAATAAAACAAAGTCAAGCTAGCTGCATTTTTCAGTTTAAGAATTTATTTTATGTTATATCAGAAAGAGAAACGTTTAAATTATGTTGTGGTGCAGGCGTTGTGTTGTAAACATAAACAAATAAAAAAAAAAAACAGAGAAGAAAAATTGATTTAGAATTTGTGGTTCTTTGAATATTTTGATAATCTTTGTCATAATTCTCGGCACAAATTGTACCGTGCATTGCATTTGCATGTATCTTTTGTTATATTTGTATATAGATTTGTATTATTTTCATATCTTACTTGCACAAAGAGCCTCTAGCATTAAAAAGTAGTGTATAGTTTGGTTTTGATACAAAGACTTTCTGTAATGTTTGAAACAATTTATTAAGGAAAACACGATCACAACTGTTAATTTTATTAGTGTTATTGAGGACAAATAAAAGCACTACAGCCATGGATACAAATGAAAGACCCCTCCCTCCTCCAAAAAAACAAAACAAACAATAACAACAAACCACAACCCAACAAAAAACGGAAAACCCAACTAAAACAGACAACACTTTGTCATACAATTTTATCAGGTTTATTCAAATTTTTATTCCAATGTTCAATATCAAATCAAATGATACCAAAAAGTCACCATGCATCAATCCATTGATAATTGATTAATAAAAAAACATTTTTCAATACTTAGAGTTTGAGGTAGTTGAGATACATGTATTATCTTTTTAAAAATGCATATATATATACATTCATGTTTTGTTACATACATATATATACATACATGCATATATATACTTTCATAGTTTTGTTTACTTCATTGATAATATTGAATTTTCCCCGTCCACCTTATGCAGTGATCTCAGGGTTAATGAAGAGGAATCAGCAAGATGAAAGGTGAAATGAAGGGTTAAAAGGAAAGAAGTAGGCCCTACTGGCACTGGCAGCATGTACCCATCACCACCGCCCACCAAACACTCAAAACTCAAAAATAGTATTAAGCAGAGATACAAAGCCCAGTCACCAAAAGAGTCATATACATACACAACTCATACAACAACACACGCATAATAAATAAAACATAATTTGCATAGATAGACAAGAGGTTAAAGGCATTGCTCTATGATCCAGGGGTACTGGGTTTGAGTTTGAGCCCCACTTCAGGCTTCAGGCATTTTAACTTTTCCCTTGGGCAAGTAAAATTTACCCCATTTTGCTCACTTGGCCTTGGACAACATGAGTGACTCCTGTTGCGCCAAGTAAGCCCAATGCTAGTCTTTTTTAAAGATAAAGATAGGTTTATAGGCCATATCCCCGTCAAGTGCAGGCTCACTGACTGTACATCATTTTATCCCCCAGCAGGTCATTTCATTCAAAGTCCTTCAATCTCAACTCCTGGGGAGCGTAACACAAGCCTGTTAGTGTTAGGCATTTCGTACTAAGTTACTTTAGGCATTTCCTAAGTTACTAAGGCATTTCATACTAAGTTACTTAGGTTTCGTATAAGTTACTTAGGCATTTCATACTAAGTTACTTAGGCATTTCATCTTCTAAGTTATTAGGCATTTCATACTAAGTTACTTAGGCATTTCTACTAAGTTAGGCATTTCATACTAAGTTACTAAGGCATTTTACTAGGGCATACTAAGTTACTAAGGCATTTCATACTAAGTTACTAAGGCATTACTAAGTTAGGCATTTCATACTAAGTTACTTAGATTTCATTTTACATACTAAGTTACTTAGGCATTTCATACTAAGTTACTAAGGCATTTCATACTAAGTTACTTAAGGCATTTCATACTTACTAAGGCATTTCACTAAGTTACTTAAGGCATTTCGTCTAAGTTACTTTGTTTTCGTACTAAGTTACTTACACTCTGACAAGATCTTTCTCTACCTTTAGCTGAGTACTCATTCACACCTGAGTTAAGTGAGGAAAGTAGAGAAGTACCTTTCCCAAGAGTACAACACTATGTTTTGCAACTGTTCCAAACATTTTGCTAACCGATCGGCACTTTCATTTCTATTGATGCCAACCTGTCCCGGTATCCAAACAACCGTAGTGTGTTTTCCAACAACGTCTTTTAAAATGTGTCTAATAAGTATTATTACTTCATTTTTAATATCTACAGTTCTCAGACCATTAAGGGCAGACAGGCTATCCGTCCAGATAATAACATTATTAGAACTCCTCGACAACTTTTTAGAATCATTCAAAGCTTAAAGAATGGCGTGCAATTCAGTATGGGAAATAGAAGAATTTTTAATTCTGATTCATTTCATGAAATATTAGAAGTCTATGGGTGAACCGTTTCTTACATTTGAGCTCATCGCTGAATTCAAAAGCTAAATAAACATTGAACGACTATTTCGATGCACACATGTGTGGCACATGCACAACTCGTGCTTTGCTGTTTCGACATATCGGCTCACTCAAGGTATATAAATGTGCACTTTTTGTCAAACCGGTCATTCAGCTTCCTGGCTTTCATAAACCTAAGAACAACTTTTCAATTTGACTCTACACCATTATGCCACACCTTTGTATAGAGGAGACAAATCACATCCTTGGACATCTCCATGTTGGGAACAAGCATATCCGTGATGACACGAATGTCTAATGTTCAGCAACCTACTGTCTATGCATTACAAAGACGATTTTATTTGAATGTAACTGGACTTGTTACAGACTTGCCTTGTCCTGGAAGACCCCAAGATTACAACACCTGCGGTCGATCGCTTCATCTGTATTCAGCTTCCCGCAAAAGGTTTGAGATGGTTTCACTGCAGTAATCCAAGCATGAGACTGATATACACGATATTGTATATTGGACTTTTAAAAATGTAGCTATTGGAATAAATTGTGAAATTTGAAGACAAGGTCAACAACGTGTGAGCCTTTTTAAAATTTATTTATCAATACAGAATTTGACCAGATGCTCATTATCCAAAATAAATCTTGTCCTCACCCAGAGACAAGGCTTATCACAACACTTATCTTTAGTTTGGTGATATTTGCGACACTTCAGTGTGGTCAGGACAGACTTGGCCCATACAAGACAAACGCCATGATATCAATCTTGGCATAGTTCTGGCTTGCAAGGAATCTGGCATTGGACAGTGACAACTAACAGATCTTCTTTCCTTGACGAACATATCTTGGTCAATGTGTCACAAAACATTCAATGGTATAGAATTAAAATTGAAGTTAAGGGTCACCAATGCCGACATTGCACAAGCGGAGGTGTACATGAACATGTTGGAAGGAAAGATGAAAATATTACGTCAACACATTTCAAATTCCTGTGTGCTCAATGATTAAGAGACACAAAAGCAGTCTTATTGCAGTCGGATAACTGCACAAGCCAGGATAAGAATTCAGACTTTATTTCAATGTTTGTTCTTTCTTCTGCTACCGAAATGATTACCCAAAATGAAACAATAACTCTGAAATATTTAAGTCATTAAATTTTATATATCATTTAAAGGATAAATCATTCCATTTTATTCCAGTATTTTTTTAAAGATTGATTGAAATTTACCTATGAAAGACATAATTTTTTTGTTTTTATTGGAAGTGAATATATAGTCGTGCAGTTATTTCCCATCACCAGGATATTTGGGATGTCTCCTATTGTCAAATCAAGACTCTGGGAAGTAAGTGGTTAAAACAATTTGTGCGACAATACCCTCAGCCCTACATGGACGCTCTAGGTGTGTTTAGCGGCGTAGATGTGGCCATCTGGCATTGGACATTGACAACGTGGTCACTCGTCTCACAACGGGAGTTGAGATTGTCATTGATATTGACATCAGTCTTGTCCTTGACTACAGTGTGCTGAGCAACTACTGCAAGGCATGCCTGTTTGGACCACACCGTTTCCTTCTCTTCCAACCAATTACAGAGAGTGGATGATTCAGCACAAGCCTGTTTCAATGTGTTTGCCATGCCAACTACCACACCGGCTCATCAAACGGGATGGACGTGGGAGCCGCAATGAAAACTTTTGACAGGTCTGTAAATAAAATGTTCCCTTGTGTACCACAACATGCTCTGTGATGGCAAATTGAAGGCACTCACATCAATCAACGACAATACCATCTATGACATACCTGTTCTCAGAGAGGATTGTGTCAATCACATGGAACGAAAATTGAAAATGTAAATGCTTATAAATATCTAGGCACGGTCTATGGTGATAAATTAAATTCAGACAAAAATTGTGAATCAATTTGTAAGAAAGCCCAACAACGCGTGTACCTTCTTTGAAATATCAGTTCCTTTTCTGTCAATAAGAACATCTTAGAATTATTTTATAAATCTTTCATTGAAAATGTATTCTTGTTCTCCATTCTTTGCTGGTACCAGAATGCATCTTGTAAGAACAAAAATAAAAATCATAAAGTTGTCAATTTGTGTTTACAGATCATTAATGAACGTCAACAGAGTCAATGTTTATTTCGTGACCAGCAGACAATGAAAGAGACACCTGTGATCTTGAATGACAAAGATCATGCGATATTTTGTAAATCTCAACGCTTGAAATCAGGAAGGCGGTATTGATGCCCATTGAGCAGAAAAAATTGATACTGTTTCTCCTTCATTCCTGCTGCCATCAGATAAAAATAAGATTCAAGAAAAATAACAACTCGACATAAATATGTAAGCATGTTTCTCTAGCAGCGGTTTATTATTATTTTCTTTTTTTCGCCCTCTCTCCGTCTCTCTCTCTCCACATACAATTTGTACCTCTTATGCATGTGTGAATACAATGTATTTGTGATATATAGTGCATCTATGCTGTGTGGCACTTTGCCATTTTTTAAAATTATTATTTTTTAAAATCTGATTCTGTGTATGTGGACAGTGATTAATTGGTCAATAGTAAACTATGTACTAGAATTCGCGCTTTGTAATTTTGTTGTTTGCATATGAATTATTGCCCTTCGGGGATGAATACAAGTTTTTTTAAATTGAATTGAATTACATTGCCAAGCACATGGTCAATGCAATGGAGAACTTCAAAACCAAACAAACGAGAAAGATCTGACAGAAAACTCACCAACTGCCACATGGAAAAGATCACAAACACATATGCAACAAACTTGAAACGTCATGTTGAGAAATTGGAACGTATTTTATGCATGGCTTCAACAGATACAGTTCCCAATTGTGTAATTTTGGCCCACATTCTTGTGTCGTTTTGCTGTCAAATATTAGAAGACAGTCATCCACAAGTATCTGCAATGTGACACACCCAAACACCAGAAGACAGTCATTCACAAGTACCTGCAATGTGGACACACCCAAATACCACAAGACAGTCATTCACAAGTACCTGCAATGTGGACACACCCAAATACCAGAAGACAGTCATCCACAAGTACCTGCAATGTGGACACATCCAAATACCAGAAGACAGTCATTCACAATTACCTGCAATGTGGACACACCCAAACACCAGAAGACAGTCATCCACAAGTACCTGCAATGTGGACACACCCAAACACCAGAAGACAGTCATTCACAAGTACCTGCAATGTGGACACACCCAAATACCAGAAGACAGTCATTCACAATTACCTGCAATGTGGACACACCCAAACACTAGAAGACAGTCATCCACAAGTACCTGCAATGTGGACACACCCAAATACCAGAAGACAGTCATTCACAAGTACCTGCAATGTGGACACACCCAAACACCAGAAGACAGTCATCCACAATTACCTGCAATGTGGACACACCCAAACACCAGAAGACAGTCATCCACAAGTACCTGCAATGTGGACACACCCAAATACCAGAAGACAGTCATTCACAATTACCTGTAATGTGGACACACCCAAATACCAGAAGACCGTGTCCACAAGTACCTGCAATGTGGACACACCCAAATACCAGAAGACAGTCATTCACAAGTACCTGCAATGTGGACACACCCAAATACCAGAAGACAGTCATTCACAAGTACCTGCAATGTGGACACACCCAAACTCTAGAGAAGTAGAAGACAGTCATCCACAAGTACCTGCAATGTGGACACACCCAAATACCAGAAGACAGTCATTCACAAGTACCTGCAATGTGGACACACCCAAACACTTTCATCCACAAGTACCTGCAATGTGGACACACCCAAACACCAGAAGACAGTCATCCACAAGTACCTGCAATGTGGACACACCCAAACACCAGAAGACAGTCATCCACAAGTACCTGCAATGTGGACACACCCAAACACCAGAAGACAGTCATCCACAAGTACCTGCAATGTGGACACACCCAAATACCAGAAGACAGTCATTCACAATTACCTGTGTGTGGACACACCCAAATACCAGAAGACCGTCATCCACAAGTACCTGCAATGTGGACACACCCAAATACCAGAAGACAGTCATTCACAAGTACCTGCAATGTGGACACACCCAAATACCAGAAGACAGTCATTCACAAGTACCTGCAATGTGGACACACCCAAACTCTAGAGAAGTAGAAGACAGTCATCCACAAGTACCTGCAATGTGGACACACCCAAATACCAGAAGACAGTCATTCACAAGTACCTGCAATGTGGACACACCCAAACACCAGAAGACAGTCATCCACAAGTACCTGCAATGTGGACACACCCAAACACCAGAAGACAGTCATCCACAGTACCTGCAATGTGGACACACCCAAACACCAGAAGACAGTCATCCACAAGTACCTGCAATGTGGACACACCCAAATACCAGAAGACAGTCATTCACAATTACCTGCAATGTGGACACACCCAAATACCAAAAGACAGTCATTCACAATTACCTGCAATGTGGACACACCCAAATACCAGAAGACAGTCATTCACAATTACCTGCAATGTGGACACACCCAAACACCAGAAGACAGTCATTCACAATTACCTGCAATGGACACACCCAAACACCAGAAGACAGTCATCCACAAGTACCTGCAATGTGGACACATCCAAACACCAGAAGACAGTCATTCACAAGTACCTGCAATGTGGACACACCCAAACACCAGAAGACAGTCATCCACAAGTACCTGCAATGTGGACACACCAAACACTAGAAGACAGTCATTCACAAGTACCTGCAATGACACCCCAAATACCAAAAGACAGTCATTCACAATTACCTGCAATGTGGACACACCCAAATACCACAAGACAGTCATTCACAATTACCTGCAATGTGGACACACCCAAACACCAGAAGACAGTCATTCACAAGTACCTGCAATGTGGACACACACCCAAACACCAGAAGACAGTCATTCACAATTACCTGCAATGTGGACACGCCCAGATGGAGTGTGACAGTGTACACTCTACCTTGAACCCAAACTGAGAAACAGACCAGTCTATTGTCCAGCTGACTGTGTGAGGACAGGAGACTAATGAACCTCTCACCCATACAACATAGAGTATTTGAGACACCCACTCTTTCTCAAGTTTGGTGACAAATGAAAATAGAATTTCCAGCGTTTTCCAAGCTGCACAGCGAGAGACAACACTGTCACTGACATTAGACTTAGAGCTCTGAAGTAGACAGCCAGAGACAACACTGTCACTGACATTAGACTTAGAGCTCTGAAGTAGACAGCCAGAGACAACACTGTCACTGACATTAGACTTAGAGCTCTGAGGTAGACAGCCAGAGACAACACTGTCACTGACATTAGACTTAGAGCTCTGAAGTAGACTGTCCTTCTGGATAAATCCTCTTCAAATTGAACTTTTGAGTCTCATTGAGCGACATTATCCCTGCAGAAAAAAAGACGACTTCATCATGTTCACACCACACCCTTTGTACAGTCAAAGAAGAAAAATTCTGGCTTCTAAGCTCAAGCGTCTTCGGGAGATGAAGGCAGTGATCCTATGGGATAACCACACATTTTATGATATTTTGAGTGCTTTAAGATTTATGTTGATCCTAAAATTTTAACTTCTTATATTTAAGACAACAATAACATAATATATGTTTAAAAGTGATCTTAATGACATGCCTTAACAAATTAATTGTTATCTTTGCACGCCATTTTCTCTAAAAGATGACTGTACCATCGGCCACACTCTGCGGCTGGCAAGAACCTTAAAAAACAACCATCGGCAGCACCTTGAAGATCTTCATTGCAAGTTTAAGTAACGGCAGCCTTGATAAACGAAATTGATAAACTACGGAGCCTTATCATCAATGACTAATTTACTTATTTTTAGCCTTTTCATTTCTGCTAAAGGGGTATTACAATTGAATTTTCTGCGATCTATCAAAACGAAAAGCCAACAATTCAGCTTTTGATCTAAACTTAGTTTCACTTTCCACTGTATTTTTTTTTCTGACCCTGACGTTTCCATCAAAGCGGTACACATCTGCAATATATTCAGCTCTTCCTCACGACCACTATTCTACAGGAGCCAGTCACAAACATAAATGACTATGCAAAAGAAAGAATGAATAAAGCTAGACTTATACCATCAAAACGTTATCTTCACAACTGGACTGACGTCACTGTCACAGAGATCAACAAATATTTTGCTGTCCAACTGCTAGCGTCTGTCGATAAAGGACTACTGGAGTACCTTCCCACCAATGTTTACCCCATGGCATCATCAGATGTTTGCGAGATGATGTTTTCAAGATATTCATAGTTCAATGCTAGACTGTTCCCATGGAGGCACAGGCAAAAGAAAAGGTCGAACCATTCATAAAATCTCTTGTGCGAAAGTCTTAAGAAGGTTTCAACATTGACAGTACAACCCACTGAAGCCCAGAAAATTTCACATAAAGATTTACGGTCTCTGCGACAGCATCATCGGAGATGTCTACAATCTACTGCCTTACTTCTGTAGCGAAACATCGTTCGACCTAGCCATCAGACCCGACATCTACATCAGTATGCTGAGGTCAAATATAAGCAGACCGCATTTTCCCATACAACACTCCTCAATAGACATCAAAAAGGAAGAACAAATTTTCGACCCAATTCCAAGAGGTCATCACAACATATAAGGACAAAAAACCCAGAAAAAATCCCCGACATTGACAGGGTCAACGGATGTAAAAGCTGCTTGTTTTCAGGTCCCATTGGACCAGCTGACTTCCTATTCCTGGATAATCCAATAGAGAAAGACAATCACGTGGTGAAAGAAATTATTCCGCTGAATCTTGGAAATATGTCAGAACAACTCCTTCATATTATTCAAAATGAATAACGAAAATAGTGAAAAATCCAAACTGTTGGGGGAGTTCAACAAGGGGCTGAATGACGGCTTTACTTAGATAGAAGCTGCAGCTTGCAACCTTGAACTTGGCAACGATTATCCCCAGGAATGAAACTGATTTAACGCTAGCCACAATGAAATTGATTTAACGCTAGCCACAATGAAATTGATTTAACGCTAGCCACAATGGAACTGCGGTATTTAACCACAGAAAAGGAAAGTAAATAAATGAAAAGCTATCCTGAGACACAAATTGAAACTTGAAACAAAATTGTGAGGGCCTATTTCCACAACAAATGTGTCAGTAGTTTTCAGACTAAAAAGTCTGAAAAATCTGAAAGGAAATAAAGAGGGTTCCCGATTTTTAAGTTTTTAGTCTGAAATTGCCCCGTTTGACTAAGACGGGCTCACGGGCCAGCATACAAATTGAAGTTTGCAGGGGTGTGCTTCCGCGCATGAAAAAAGGTGATAGTTATAGTGTATAGGCATAGAACCGGAATTGATCACGCTTCATAGCAAGTATCCTGTTGTGGGTAATTAATAATGACTATTAAAAGCTCTTGAGGAAAGTAAAATGCTCAAGGAAGAAAACATCAAATAATCGGAAAGATTTACATCCCTGTCAGTTTGCCGTCTATCATTTCATACTCATGTTTTCACCTTACTGTCATATTTGTGCATGTCTGTCCTTTAACTCTTTGACTACCACCCGGCCGTACTGTGCGGCCGGCATGAACATTCGAAACGACCATCGGCCGTACAGTACGGTCGGTATTCATTGCGGCATTAAATAATGGCTGCCTTTCTAAATGGAACTGAAAATCTACGGAGCCTTTTCACAAAATGACAAATTTACTATTTTTAGCTCTTTCATTTCTGCTAGAGGGGTATTACAATTGGATTTACATGATTTATGAAAACGAAAAACACGCTAGTTTCGCTTTCCCATTTCTCTCGTCATGGCAGCGTCCCCGATCAAAGCGGTACACGTCTGATCAAGTTTTATCTCTTTTCAAGATATGTTTGATGATGACGATGAATTTGCTAGTCTAGATGAAGATGATACAGATAGATCTAGTGATTCAGAATGTGATAACGATAGATCTAGTCGATCTAGAGATAGATCTAGTCCTGATTCTGATTCAGAATCAGCTGATCAGAATGAGACACAGCTGATGAGTGATGATGATGATGAACCAGACAGTGGCCATTCGACTTCAACATCTACTCCTAGTGCACAAAGAAAAAGAGGTAGGCCTGTAGGTTCTACTTCATCTTCTAGTCAAACTAAAAGGAGAAAGCAGCCAGAGGTAGATAATTGGTCAGAAGTAAATGGAGGGGAAGGAAGAAACATCCAACCAATTCCGCTTCGTCCCACCGCGTGAGCTTGGATTTTCAGGCAGTCTTGGAGGTAACAGCACACCACTGCAATATATTCAGCTCTTCCTCACCACTACTATTCTACAGGAGCTAGTCACAAACATAAATAATTATGCAAAAGAAAAGAGCAACAAAGCTAGACCTCTAGCATCAAAAAGTCATCTTCACAACTGGACTGACGTCACTATCCCGGAGATGAACAAATACTTTGCCGTCACAACTGCTATGGGCATAAACAAGCGTCCGTCCATAAAGGACTACTACTGGAGTACTTACCCACCCATCTACACCCCATTGTATCACCAAATGTTTACACAGCGACGTTTGAGGCAATTCATAGCTCGATATTACATTGCCCCAATACCGGTTAAGCGAAAGAAAAGGTGGAATCTTTCATAAAATCTCTGGTGCAAAAAATTTCAAGAAGCGTTTTACCTGTTTCAGAATCTGTCGATTGATGAAATGGTGATCGGATGGAAAGGGAGGTTTCGGCATTGCCAATACAATCCATTGAAGCCCAGCAAATTTCACATCAAGACCTACAGTCTCTGCGATAGCATCACTGGGTATGTCTACAATCTACTGCCTTACTTCGCAGGGACACATCGTTTGACCCAAACATCCATCCTGACACCGATCACATGATCAAAATCTTCGACACCTTATTAGCACCAGTATGCAAAGGTCACCACATCTACGCAGACCGCTTTTACACTACATACAATCTCATACGACACCTCCTTGATAATCACAATCACTTTACAGGCACAGTTCAAAAAGGAAGAAAAATTTTCCGACCCAATTCAAAATACTAAATCTAAAATTTCAGGACAAACAATTTTACATCAACTCCAATTCCAGCATATCAGCATGCAAATGGAGGGACAAAAAGCCAGAAAAGAATGCCTGACAGTGTCAACGGATGCGAAAGCTGCTTCTGTTCAGGTCACCTCCAGAAAAAATAAGACAACCGAAAAACCTGAACAAGTCGCCCGTTACAATATTTCCATGAATGGTTGTGACCGAATGGACCAGTTGACTTCCTACTATGGACAATACAACCGAAAACCATCAAATGGTGGAAGAAATTATTCCACTGGGTCTTAGAAATATGCCAGGCCAACGCTTCTTTATATTATTCAAAATGAATAATGATAATTGTGAAAAATGGAAGCTGTTGGACTTCAAAAAAAGGACTGATCGACGGTTTTACTGAGGCTGCAGCATGTAACCTTGAACCGGTAACAAATTTGGACCATACACAGTGCCTGTAAATCCAGTTGTGAAACTCCAGGGAGCAACACCTGATTCATTATGTGGATAAAGACATAAGGTGTGTCGTCTGCAGTCGTCAGATCAACGGAAACGCACTCATTTTGTTTGTTCAACCTGTCCTGGGCAGCCACATTTGCATCCAAAAGACTGTTTCATGGCATTCCATGCCAAACAGTAGTATTCATGAGTTTTTCCAGTGTAGTTATATTAGATATTGTAACTCTGTTGTAATTTTATGGTGTAGTTATTTGAATTGAGTGTTTTTTTCGGTTAGATTTTGTTCAATCATCACCTGCTGCTCGGGTTGGTGCCAGACTCAACAAATATGCACCAACATGCTATAAGTCATACTTATTTTCAAAGACAATTGGATATGACTATCAGAGGCTTCTAAAATGATTTGGATGATTTTTTATCACTTGATGAGTCAAATTTTCTACCCTGCATTTTTCACGGCAAATTTGTCAGTGGAAGAGAGGGAATCTGTGTCAAGTACGCTTGCCCTCCACAACAAACACAATTTGTCAGTGGAAGTGGAAGAGAGGGAATCTGTGTTAAGTACGCTTTGCCCTCCACAACAAATACATGAGAACAAATGCTGGCAAGGACAGAAAATATAGGATTTTACTAGCCCTCTTCAGCTTTGGGGAAAAAGACTGAACTACACTTGCTCTGTGACATGGAAATCACACAAATACTCATGGGGTACATCAACAAGGTTCAGAGCTGCAAACCTCAGGCCCATGACCTACATTCTGGAATGTTTGACATCATGAAATCATTTCATTTTTGGTTCCACTCAACCTGAAAGCATTCCCCCATTGAGTGCAAATGAGTTTGAATCTCTAGAGGTAGAAGACCAGTGCTAAATCCATATATGAAAGACAAACAGCTAAATCCATCTGAAAGACAAACAGCTAAATCCATTTGAAAGACAAATAGCTAAATCCATTTGAAAGACAAACAGCTAAATCCATTTGAAAGACAAATAGCTAAATCCACTTGAAAGACAAACAGCTAAATCCACTTGAAAGACAAACAGCTAAATCCACTTGAAAGACAAGCAGCTAAATTTGGGGACATCCTGCACACCACTTGTGTTGGTGTGATGTGAGGATAGAAAAAAGCATGGGCCCATGATGACAGAATTTTTCAAGAACTTGGAAGGAGGCTATGTGATGGCCGTAAAATCATTACAACAAAGACTCCCTTGACTAACGAGACCCTTATGTTCTCATGCATGTCGTATTTGGATCCAGGCCTGCAAAGAAATGAAAACACCTGCTAGGCCTTAAAATGATTAGCACAAGTGTTACCAAATGTGATATGTCTGAAAAACAGCTTGGGCAACTTGACTGAGGAATCAGAGCATATAATATTGACTTCAACATTTCCTAAATGCAAGTGGATGAAGATGACAAAGCCTTCAGAATTGACAGATTGGTGGACAGACATCTTCAAAATCAGGTTAAATGATAACCCAAAGTATAGCACATTGAAAAAGTTGGTGAATGCAGATCTATCTGTATTTAATGATCCCCTCATTGTCATAAGGTCAACTTTCAACATAATGGATGCCAGATCTAGACTGACTGAAAAAATACGAGGCCCTACCCTTTCATCACATCTTCAATGAGTGCATTTAAAAAGACAGCCACATCCAATGACCTTTTACCTATATTACCTAGACCGAACTCTCCCGTGTTGTGAGATCGAGGTTTTGAGGTTAACTAAGGCTCGCTTCCGCCCTCTTTATAAGTGATCAAAACAAACGTCAGCCGACTTGTCGAAGCGCCTAGATTTGAAAGGAAAGAACATTGAATCCGTTTTGTTTTCTCCATTTTTGTTGTTGTCAGAACCTGCCAACTAGTTGTGCCATCTATCAAACGTAAGTTTTTATGGTAAAGTTTAAACACAAGTGTTGTAGTGTTTAAAATGCGTGAAAAACGTGACCACGCTGCCACTGTGACTGCCCCCCCCCCCCAAACTTGAAGTGTCAAACTCAAACACTGCCTAAATCTAGATTTTGATCTACACCTAGAATTAGAGTCTGATCTTGAAAGCTTAGATTAGATCTAGACTCTAGAATCTAAATCTAAATCTTTTAAAAAACACTCTCCATGGGCCAAGGGCGAATTTTTACTTTAGCACGTTATATTCCCGATCCGTCTAGATCTAGAATCTAGGTCAAATTAGAATATTTTATTGGCCACATCTCCGTGTCTAATCGGGCGAGATATGGAGTATTTGCTTCTTGATGAAGTGAACCTACGCACAGAGCTTTCTTGGGACAAGCCAGGTCATATTTACACAGGACATGTTGACTTTGGTGGTGGTCCTGTAGATAACACAGTCGCTTTTCATGCCCTTGTGGTTATGGTTGTCTCCTCACCAACCGATGGAAGGCTCCCATAGCCTACTTCCTGATGCATCACGTCAACAGTTTACAGCTGGCCCATGCCATCACTGAGGCGCTCCTGAAAACTGCAGAGAACGGATTGTTGGTAAAGACGCTTGTTGCTGACGGTTTAAAAGCTAACATGAAAGCTGCCAACATGTTAGGATTCAACCTGAATGCCACCAATCCGACATGCATCTTTTCAGAATGAAAAGATTTGATATGTGTGCGACCCTCCTCACATGCCAAAACTTACGAAAACCTCCTGACGAGAAACCTCCTGGCAGACAGAGAGACAATTTATGTTCAGGAAAAATCTGGAACAGCTGAGCCCATTTCTTGGGGATACATCGAAGCCTTCAATGACCTCCAGGAATTTGACAGCCTTTACCTGGCCAACAAGCTGACTGGCAAACATGTCCCCTTTCATAATGTAAAAATGAAAGTTGCGGTTGCTGCACAAACTCTTTCATCTTTGATCTCCACAGCCATAGACCATGTTAGAGAAGACCTTCATCTGCACTGCCAGCATTTTGCGGTTCTGCTGCAACTTGCAATTTCATCACGTGATCGATGAGTTGTTCGACCGACTAACTGCAAAGAATCCATTCGCTAAAGGCCACAAGGCACCACTGTCCAAGGAAAATCAAGATCAGTGGCAGCAGTTTTTTTGCAAAGCAAAGAAATATCTCCTGGCACTCTTGGACCGTGACGGAAGCCACTATATGCAAGCCAAAGAGGTCAGGCCATCGTTGGATTTATTGTTTCAGTCACATCTACTGAAGGTCTAGCTACGGAATTACTGGAGTGGTCGTCTGAAGTGTCTACTTCCTTACAAGTTTTCCCAGGACCACCTGGAAATGTTCTTCAGTAAGATCAGGAGACGTGGTGGTTGGAACAATAATCCCACAGCATTGCAATTCAAGCATGCCCTCAGGATGGATCTTGCTTCAGCAAAATGAAGTTAAAAGCTCCTTGCTACTGGCAAAGATGTAACCCAGTACATCCTGTTCCTTATTGGATTACACAACTCTCAAGATGTTTTAGGTGAATTGACATTTATAAACCTCACTTCTTTGTCCTTCTCTATCTGTCTGTCTCTGCCTGTCTGTCTGTCTCTCTCTCTCTCTCTCCCTCCTCTGAATTCTCTGATCTTTCTCTGCCAAATGATGATGTCACTGATTTCGTGTCTGTGTTATTATTGGTGGTGGCAGTGTTCTGTTTGTAGTTGTTGTATGAAAACGATAGCTAGATTTAGATCTTGATAGCTTCTTTGATAACAATGCGGGTGATTGTTAATAATATAATATTTTAATCGTTAGACCTTTCTATCTGTTTATTATAGATCTATCTACACCTAGACAACTTAGTAGATCTAGATTTATATCTCTATCTCTGGTGCTTTTTGTGATGATCCATCTAGAAAGAAAGAGAGAGAGAGAGAATGAGAGAGAGAGAATGAGAGAGAGAGAGAGAGAGAGAGAGAGAGAGAGAGAGAGAGAGAGAGAGAGAGAGAGAGAGAGAGACAGACAGACAGACAGACAGACAGAGGGGGAGATAGCCAAGCCTCATAAAGTACCAGACAGAGCCGATCAGCTGCCGAGCTCTCACTCGCTTGTGACCACCTACCACTATGGCGAACAGCTCGCGTAGTTGGCTTCACTGCTGGCAGCGCGTACGCGATCTAACCTAACTTATATACTAAATCAATGGCCACATCATATGAAGGAACACTAGTAACAGGTAAAATGAAAATGCAGTTGTAAGGTTATATATCAAAATTACCAAACATATTTTGCCTCCAACTGCAAAACAGCTACAACTTCAATCACGTCTCTGCAACTAATTTGCTACCCTAAAATGAATCCCACTCAGCCATTTGAATAGCCAATGCCATCAAAACAAAGAAGTAAAAATTACCCATCAGCCATTTGAACAGCCAATGCTTTCAAAACAAATAAGTCCAACACAAATCACCCATCAGCCATTTGAACAGCCAATGCTATCAATACAGAGAAGTACAAATCACCTATCAACCATTTGAACAGCCAATGCTATCAATACAGAAATCCCCTATCAGCCATTTGAACAGCCTATGCCACCAAAACAAAAAGTACAACACAAATCACCCATCAGCCATTTAAACAGCCTATGCCATCAAAACAAAGAAGTAAAAATCACCCATCAGCCATTTGAGCAGCCAATGCCATCAAAACAAAGAAGTAAAAATCACCCATCAGCCATTTGAACAGCCAATGCCATTGCCATCAAAACAAAGAAGTACAACACAAATCACCCATCAGCCATTTGAACAGCCAATGCCATTGCCATCAAAACAAAAAAAGTACAACACAAATCACCCATCAGCCACTTAAACAGCCTATGCCATCAAAACAAAGAAGTACAAATCACCCATCAGCCATTTGAACAGCCTATGCCATCAATACAAAGAAGTACAAATCACCCATCAGCCATTTGAACAGCCAATGCTATCAATACAATGAAGTACAAATCATCCATCAGCCATTAGAACAGCCTATGCCATCAAAACAAAGAAGTACAAATTATCCATCAGCCATTTGAACAGCCAATGCTATCAATACAAAGAAGTACAAATCACCTATCAGCCATTTGAACAGCCAATGCTATCAATACAAAGAAGTACAAATCACCCATCAGCCATTTGAACAGCCTATGCCATCAATACAAAGAAGTACAAATCACCCATCAGCCATTTGAACAGCCAATGCTATCAATACAATGAAGTACAAACAAATCACCCATCAGCCATTTGAACAGCCAATGCCATCAAAGCAAAGAAGTACAACACAAATCACCCTTCAACCATTTGAGCAGCCTATGCCATCAAAACAAATAAGTACAACACAAATCACCCTTCAACCATTTGAACAGCCTATGCCATCAAAACAAAAAAGTACAACACAAATCACCCTTCAACCATTTGAACAGCCTATGCCATCAAAACAAAGAAGTACAACACAAATCACCCATCAGAGGTGTACAGCTGTTCCATGGCAACGCATAATTTGCATATCTCTCATGTATGGGTCTATCACATTTTTGCATTATTTTCACTGTTGAAAGTGTGTCTACATTTCAATTCAAAATTAAAGTTTTAGATTGAGTAATTATTCAGGTTAAGGAATAATCATGAAGTATATTCTGTGGAGATTATTCCTTTTGTTTGTGATTCACTTTGCCACATCCCAGTCACAAACGTCAGGGACCTGGAATCAACATGGCGGCCAAAGCCAACACAAAATAACATACAGTCGTGAGTATCTTCTAAATTTAAGACCTTCCCAGTGACAAAGGTCCAGCGAAATTTCTAAGCGACCTCAATGATAATATTGCAGCTAACATTAAGAGGAAGCAGAGAAGGAAACGCTGCAGTCATAACGCGGAAGCAGCAGGCACATCTGCTGAATTTTTCTCGTCTGCAACAACTTGGCGAAGTTTTCCCAAGACGGAGTTAAATGTAGACTGTTGTCTAGCCGTGTTGTAGCTAAACCGTAGTGTTGTGAGCTGGTAATTAAGAAGACACTGGTTCGAACCCCACGGCTGGCACAGGTGGGTTCGTTTTCCCCCCACACCGTTGTACTCTTAGGAAAGGTACTTCACTCTGCGTTCCTCACTTGACTCAGGTGTGAAGGACTACCCAGGTGAGAAAGATCATGTCAGAGTGTAGGGTGCGAAAAGCCTAAAAGGCCAGTGTACTGTTTGCTCCCCAGGATGTGAGAGGGACTTTGAATGAAATGGCCTGGCGGGGGATAACTGATGTACAGTCTGTGAGCCTCATTTGTGTGAGCCTGTGGAATAATAAACCCCTCTTTATCTTGTATCTTTTAGACCGGCTTACAATCCATTAGGACCAACTTCTCTGCCAAGTTGTTTCCCTTTCTCACATAATAATTTGAACACCCCCCCCCCCAGGTGAAAAACACCAAAAACTGACACAAACTATGCCTCTGTCTGCGCACGCTTTTCAATTCTACAAAAAAACATGTTGGCGTTTTCATTATCCTGCGTTGCATGAAGGCAATTCTAGTTCCAGGTTTCAGTTTTAGATGACAAATCACTAGCCATAAGAGAGTCGGCTCAGCTGGCCTTCGCGTCCTGTTTCTTTGCTTTGCTTGTCTTGCCAGACGTCCCTTTCTGTGAGCCGTTTTTCGACTTGTTCTGCTTCAGGTCAGCAGTGAACAGAACCTGAAATATAAAAAAAAAAAAAAACAAAACATCTAACTGTGTTTACAGAAGAAAAAAAAACATACATAGTATAAGTATTACATATCTACCTCATATCTCATATACACTCAACATTGCTTCCATTCCCCCTTCCCTCGCATTTAACAAAATCCTCCTCCTAAAAAAGAAAACAAACAAGACAACCTCCTCACCCGTCTACCATAGCTGCCAACCTTTTTCAAATAAACAAAACAGATTGACTGCGTGAGCTAATTGAAGGAGTTGGTTTCAGTAGTGTGCCTATATCCATTTTTCGTGAAAAACACATCACGTTTACAGTGGTTTGAAATAATCCTAGGCAGTAAAAGTAAAAGTCCAACAATTTTTGATTTTCTCTAAATTTTGATTATTTCACACTTTTAACCTATTTTCTTTGTTAGTCAGGCATTACTTTTTCAAATGAATCACTCAACATGCCCATAAATAAAACGAATTTCTCTTTGTTATAAACCTGGCTCAATAGACAGTTGAGGTATTGGATGTCCTTTGAAAACAATTTTTGATTTTCGCATTTTTGATTATTTCTTTTCCTATTTTTTTTTGTTAGTCAGTTAACTGCCCAGAAACCCTGGCTCTCTTGAGCTTTATCGGTTACTCAGAAACCACTTTATCGGTTACGGGCATAGAAATATAAGAGTATTGTGGTCACTGGTGATATCAAGTACGATTATTGGATCAAATTAGTACTCGATGATGAAGGTATGATACTGAGGCTTTCTTCGTAGTACTCGATACTGAGGTTATGCAGGCTTTCTTCGTAGAGGTACTCGATACTGAGGTTATGCAAGCTTTCTTCGTAGTACTCGATACTGAGGTTATGCAGGCTTTCTTCGTAGTACTCGATACTGAGGTTATGCAGGCTTTCTTCGTACTCGATACTGAGGTTATGCAGGCTTTCTTCGTAGTACTTACTGAGGTTATGCAGGCTTTCTTCGTAGTAATCGATACTGAGGTTATGCAGGTTTTTTATTGTAATGACTGGAAATTGAGAAATTAGATCTAGTAACAATAAACATTTTCGTGCGGGCAAAACAATCTTTCCCCAAATGATTAAAATACTGATGTGATCCAAGAGTTTACTCGCTAAGAACATAAAACAGGCTATTTGAAATTTCAATGCGAAACATGGAGCTTGTGGGTGCAGTGGTTCTTGAGTTATAAGCGGTCAAAATTAGAGACGTTCAGCATATATGTATAGTTAGCGGAAGTCTGTCAGCTATGCTACAACTCATAAACGGCTTTAAAGGAACTCTACTCTGTTATCAATTCATTCTTTCGTGACATTAACCCTGTCCAGCATGTCTTGTGATCTCAGAAATTAGACAATAAAAAAAGATAAAGGATAAATGTGGATTTAAAGTCTGCATCCGTATCCCAGCACAAGTGCAGGCTCATCGACTGTACATCGTTTATCCCCCAGCAGGCCATTTCATTCAAAGTCCTTCTCAACTCCTGGGGGGGGGAGCATACAGCACGCAAACCTGTTCGGGCTTTTTGTACAAGCACTCTGACAAGAGCTTTCTCTACCTATAGCTGGGTACTCATTCACACCTGAGTCAAGTGAGGAGAATAGAGTGAAGTACATTTCCTAAGAGTACAACGTTGTGAAAAACACCCATCTGTGCCAGCCGTGGGGATTGATCCAGTGTCGTTGTGATTACAAGCTCACAACACCACAGCTCAGTTACAATGCCTCATAATTGGCAGGCCCAGAGTAGTAGTAGTAGTAGTGGTAGTGGTAGGCCTATTGAAACTGAGATAAAGGCAACAGTTGTCGTAAAAGAAGTACCCAGCCACATCAGACGCCTAACTAACAGCCTGAATGGATTACTAGACATCAAGTTAAACATGAGATGAGAATCCCTCCTGCCTTTCCCCACCTCTCTCCTTTCTAAAACAAAGCCAGCAAGGAAAAACAGTAAAAAAATATTCCCACCAAACGACAAATTTATGCAAGAAGGGAAATACTTACAGAGTGAGCCCATCCAGCGTAAGGGCCCCAAAGTTTCCTGTAGAAATCCCCTGGGAACAAGAGAGAGATTTATATAAGCAAAACTTCCTGTAGAAATCCCCAAGAGAGAATATAAGCAAAACTTCCTGTAGAAATCCCCTGAACAAGAGATTTATATAAGCAAAACTTTTATATAAGCAAAGTTTCCTGTAGAAATCCCCTGGGAACAAGAGAGAGATTTATATAAGCAAAACTTCCTGTAGAAATCCCTGGGAACAAGAGAGATTTATATAAGCCCCCCCCTGGGAACAAGAGAGAGATTTATATAAGCAAAACTTCCTGTAGAAATCCCCTGGGAACAAGAGAGAGATTTATATAAGCAAAGTTTCCTGTAGAAATCCCCTGGGAACAAGAGAGAGATTTATATAAGCAAAGTTTCCTGTAGAAATCCCCTGGGAACAAGAGAGATTTAAATAAGCAAAGCATCCTCTTCAGGCAAAAGTTTCAAAACAGTTGCCCATTAAGTAAAAAAAGAAAAGAAAATGAAGATCAAACATAACGAGATGTCAAAATCAGATTTTACATAAGACATGATAATAGACCGATCCATGGCTTTGCTTACTTAGTCTTTTGTACACTTCTTATGGGATAAATTGTCTTGATGTAAATGTAATAATTTCCATTTGGGACTTCCCCCTCCCAAAAAAAAGGAAGAAAGCAAAAAATTTGTTCCCACAGAAAAAGGAAAACACATCAATGCAAAAACAAACAAACCAAAAAAAGTGGGGGAAAAAGAAAACTGTAAAGACTTGATGTAAGACTGAGAGTTTCCTAGCAGGAGCTCGAGATCTACCAAAAATTTGCTTTTTCTTTTATTACACACAGAATTTTGTAGTGCACTCTCTATTTATGGCAAGGCGATGGGTGCCAAAGCAGATGATGCAGGTTCGAATCACATTGTTTTCTCCTCTCTATTCGTTCATGTGTACTTGTCTCGTCTTTTTCATCAGGGCTCAAGCAAATAAAGTTCCTCCAAGGCCGCCACGGCCCATAAAGCCATAGCTTATCCCAGTTTCAATAACGTGAACAGGTGATAATAATCACCATCTGGCCAGGATGCTAGTCTGACGCAGGTTTTTACTCCAAAGCTAGTGCTTGTACCCATTTGCATCTGGGTAGAGTGGGGAATATGCATGTTACGTATCTTTAGAAACCAGGATTGGCCGTAATGGCCTTGAAGCAACTTTACTTTTGACTATACAATAAGGACGACTGGATGTAACCTGAAATGAGCTGAGAAAGATCTCCCTAGGAGAAGGAAAGGTGGAAATCTGTTGTCTGTGGCATATACCCTGGTTAGTGGTGAAAAATTTGATGATGATGATAAGACAGACATTTCATAAAAAAAAAGATCTTAAGAAATTTCTGTTTTATTTAGGAGACAATCTATTGCCCTAGCATATATATATGGTATGAATTTCTATAGGAGTATAAGCCCAAGACTACAGCTTAAAACATTCAATATGTACTCGTATGATAAACATCCACACACAAAATGTCAGCATTAAATGACAAAAGATTTCAAAAGGCACTAGACGGTCTCACCAATTTCATTGTAGATCTTATCGGTCAAACTTTTAGCCGTTTTCAACTGTGCCATGTAGTGCTTTAAGGTGATCTGCCAGACGTGAGTATCCACGGGCACGGCGCCCGGTTTGTCCAGTGACATCAGACACACGCAATCTGCCACCTGCAAAATTCAGGCAAACAAAATCAACGTGAACAAATTGCCTCATCATTGAGGGTCATTTCAAGAGTGTGCCTACGTCACAATTACATCGTTTAGAGAAAAATGCCAAAAAAACCATTGGACTTCGGCACTGTTGGTTAAAGGAATTTCAAGTTTCAAACGGCTGTAAACTTGATGTATTTTCATCATATCACTTTCACACTTTTCTTCCCAGGATTATTTCTCTGTTCTCGTTTTTCATTAAAATGGACACATAGGCACACTGTTGAAGTGACCCCTTCCATTGTTTACCTTGCTAAGCACATGATGTATGTTATATAACCTGTATACACCGGAGGGTGTAATGGGAACTGATCAAGCAATATAGAAAGCATAAATGATGCAAATATACATATACACTCAACAACATTCAGTTTGAAAATGCTTACTCCGAAACTAACGTTAGTCTAAAAAATTTGCCAAGTCCCGGAATTCCTTCTTTAATAAATTCCCCCTTTTCTGAAATTTCACTGTAGCTTTATCTGAAATCTACCGTTAGTGCAAACAAATTCTATTCCCCAGACAGCCCATTTTTTTTCCGGATAAAGCCGGTATAACCCAAATCTAGAACTTACTAGAACTAGAAGAAAACAACCTTGGAACTCTAGATTAGCCCCTAGGTGTTTTTGTGAAACTAAAATTATAATACAATTGACTCATTTACACTATAATACTACAAGAACATTAAATGCTGTGTGTGCCTAGACACTGTTGAGTAGTGTTTGCGTATGTGTGTGTATGTAATGTTGGCGTTGGACAACTGAAACACGCAATTGATAAATATGTCTTCACTCTCATCCGCTACCACTGCCATCCACCCCCATCTCTCTTTCTCTTCCCCTCTTTCTTTAGTTAGTGTTGACCTAGTTAATTGGTATCGAGACCAGGAGGTTTTACTTTTTTTAAAGTTCAATCTGTCAGGCACAAACCCACAACCTGTTTTGATGAGAGGCTGAAACCTTGCCCCTGGGACCACCTGGTTCCCTCTCACCTTGGGACCCACACCCATCAAGGTCAGCAGTTCTTTCTTCGCCTCTTCATAACTTTGGTGTCTCAGCGATTCCAGCCAGTCGTCCGCTTTCTGTTCCACCAGGTGTCTGGCAATGGATGAGATGAACTTTGCCCTGTACCCAAAGCCAAGCTGCCTCAGGTGAGTCTCCACTTGCTCACCCGACAAAGAACGGAACGACGGAACGGAGAAGAAGTCCTCCCCATCCACCTGGTGGAACAGCATGAACATTAATAAAACTGTATTCACATATGCACTAGGTCAATAATCAAACGCTTAACTCATTTGCTACTGTTTCTGTACATGCGGGATAGGAATACATACACGGCAAAGGCGACAACTTCCTGATCTTGCTGCACGCCTTACGGGAACTGTGCTCAGACGAGCTTGTGAAACCTATTTTTTTGGTTCATCAACAATTCGATGGATGTGTTAAGTCTATCTTTAGATCTAGAGAGCTATTTTTTTTAATCATACCCCAATCAGGTGCGTGTATCTGACTATTTCTTGAATTTCTTTGTCCTAGTGTGTTTTTTCTGGCAGCATGGCTTGAAGATGCCTAGAAGAAATGTTTTCGATGAATTTACTGAAATATTGATAGCGAGGTGGTCTGACGATGAAAATTTGGACTTTGATTTTGCATAAATTATTGCTATCTTGTCTCTAAGATTTAATATCATTTAAAGATAGAAGGTATAACACACACGATGATGAGCCAGAGAGTAGGGATTTCTGGCCCAATCTTTCCAACAAAATCAAATCGAGTGAGCAAAAAATGATTCTGAGAAATGATGACAAAGTTGTAAATAATGCACTATTGTGCAAAACTTTCAACAATTTCTTTGTCAACAAAGACATTGGTAACAGCATATCACTAGATTCAGAATTACACCCCAGCATTAAGGCCATAAAAAAAAAACACGCCAAAAAGTACAAAACTTTGAATTCAAAGAAACTAACCCTGAAACAATTGGGAAAATTATCAATAATTTAAATCTCAGAAAGTCAACTGGCGAGGACATATTATCTGCCAAACTCCTTAAAGCCAGTGCCTAACATTGAATGAGCATATATGCAATATCATAAACAAGTCTATTAGAACAAGTACATTTCAAGATAAATTAAAGATGGCACAAGTAATACCACTATTTTAAAAAAATATACCCATTAGATATAAAGAATTATAGACCAGTAAGCATCCTATCTATAATTTCCAAGATCTTTGAAAAAGTCATGACACTTCAGCTATCCGAATATTTTAATAATATTTTTCATGATTTTCTTTTGTGCTTTTAGAAAAAGCCATGGGTGGCAAACGATTAAATACTAGACTTACAGAAGACTGGAAGCTATCCTTGGATAGAAATCACTGTGTCGCTGCCATATTTATGGACCTATCCAAAGCCTTTGATTGTTTGCTCCACAACATTCTTTTATACAAATTAACGGCATATATATATGGTTTATCGCAAATCTCTATTTCTCTGCTCCAAAGTTATCTTTCAGATAGAAAACAGCAAGTAAAGCTTGGGAGCACTGTCAGTGGTTGGGAGAATTGATTGAATAGGGTGTGCCTGAAGGATCCATTCTAGGTCCCTTATTATTTAATGTTTTTATTAATGATACATTTTTATTCATCAAAGAGGGAACTCTCTATAATTATGCAGATGATAACACATTGTCTTACAATCATCCTGATTTTGGTAAGCTTGTGGATACTTTGGAGCAGGAAAGCAGTGTACTTATAAACTGGTTCCACATGAACTGTATGCAAGCAAATCCATAAAAATTCCAAGCCCTTGCACTAGGCAAACGAACATTTTCCAAGAAACCCATTTTTCAAATTGACTCGGTCTCTATATCTTGTGAAGAAACTGTCAAACTGATAGGAATAGAGATAGATTATCAATTAAACTTTGATGCCCACATAAAGATAATTTGCCGCAAGGCCTCTCAACAACTCAATGTATTGAAGAGAATCGGTAAATGTCTCTCAAAATTAAACAGGCTAGCTATATTTCATACGTTTATTCTTTCTAACGTTTGTAACGTTTTGTCCTTTAGCATGGTATTTCTGTTCGATATCAAATGTAAGGAAATTTTTAAAAAATTCAAAAACGATCTCTTAGATTTATATACAATGACTATAGTAATACATCTGAAATTATTCCACACTTCTATCTTTAAAATTTTGATAAATTAAATCTTGTCTCTAAGATTTAATATCATTTAAAGATAGAAGGTATAATTTCAGATACAAATGTAGTCAATATCCCTAAACCTAGAATCACTGCTTTCGGAAAACAGTCATTTAAAATGCTGCTGCACTTCTGTGGAACAAATTACCTGAACATTTAAGATCGGAAACAAATTTTAATGAATTTAAAAATCTTATTTCATGTGGAATGGTAAAGATTGTCATGTCATTTGTTCATATAATTGTGTATCTTTTCTTTGTTAACTGTAGATTTTTAAAGACTAGAATTTCTTAGATAGCATTTTGGTAATATTTTCTATTGAAATGTCCCCATCCATATCTATGTCTCTTTTTTGTAATGACTGTATAATGTTCAATAAAGAAAATTTTACAAGTCATTTGTATAGCACACTAGGTGTTCTACCTACCTGGACCAGGAGTGTTTCACTTGAATTTTTAATATATATATATATATATATATATATATAAAATGCTATAAATGTTTAAAGATGAGTTTTTCTGTTGAATGTTCCTGTATAAAAGGTACAACATGTATAATTTTCTGTGTTTTGCTGTTTAAAGATCATTCAAAGATCATTACTATTTATTTTCAGTAAAAAATTGAAAGCTCAGTGGTAAGTGAGTTAAATTCGATAAGACCCAAAAGCCTAGCCTCTGCTCAAAAGATCTGTTACATTATTTTTCTCACTCAAGACTACAAGAATGGGTAACATGGTCAAGACATTCGCCTCGGCAACTAAGAATGATTGTTTTTTATTGGTTGACACACATGTAATGCAGAGTATGATCTTCGGGGATAAAAGTGACACAAGACCTTTCCAGATTTTCTCATTGTGATCAATTAGATAGAGAGAGAGAGAGAGGGGAGGGGGGGGGGGAGATAAAGAGAGAGAAAGAGAGAGAGAGAGTGAGCTAGAGAGCCGACCGGATTGTCTATCTGGCAGACTGAGACGGGGAGGGAAAGAGGGACCAAAGCCGAGACAGCCACAACTGGTTACATCATTATTTACTGCATTGTCATGCGTATGTGAACACATGATTAACATACATCTAAATACCACACAAACTTGTGCGTGACAGAATTTGTCAGCGGGACAAGGCAAGACGAGGTCATCAAGTTTATTTGTCACAGGAATAGCCTCTTTAATTGCAACAAATTGAAGACAGATTTACGAAAAACACGTTGCATTTTGGCGAAGCCAAGCTAATCATTCTTGTATTTTGAGATGGTCATTAGCATTGTAAAATTTGGTTACATGGAAAAAACATTCATTATGACGAATCATGCATTTTGGCGACTTGCAAATTTCACGGAGACTACTGCATAAAAGAAAGCTGAATTTGTTAAACATGTTAATTCAAACACTCACCACTGCGATCAACTCCCCGTAATGACGACACAGTTTATCCACCATGCCCGAAATGCGGGAGATGTTGTTGTTGGACGAACACACAAAGGAGAGCAGGTTTTCCGTGGGGTCCTGACGTAAAATGCGAATTCCCTCAAGACTTCCAGCCACTTTGGAGAAGTGCGGGTCCTTTGCTGACCAATCACAGTAAAGCTTCACCAAGTCTACGTTCAGCTGAAAATAGTCCCTCAGCAACACCGCGTGCTGTTTATTATCAATGCTGTCTTCGAACTGCCCACCATCAAGCACGCGATCACAAAGAGGCTCAATTTTTGCGTCAACCATCGGCTTAAAACCCATGTCAATGTCAGGATTTCCATGGCTTGTTATTTTCTTACCATTCCATAATTCACTACAGGGATTAGTCTCCTTGATATCTTTATTTTTTTTGTTTGTCCTTTTCTGGCGGCTCTTTACAGGCTCTGCCTTAAGTTTTTTTATGCAGTCATCAGATTCGTTCTTTTCCATCAAGGCTTTTTTGGTTAGAATCCTTCATCATCCTTTTCTTAGTCCGTAAATTGGGATTGGATAGGCATATCAATTCATTTGCTCTGACAGGATCATTAACGCCTGTCATTGTGGAGTTGCAATTTCATGCCTCGGGAATTGTTCCATTGCATCATTTGGGTTCTGAGTTGAATTGACACTGTTGATGAATGTTTCACTTAAATTTTGTGCATGTTTAGGTGACGACTTTGAGTTAACTTCCAGTTTCTGTTCACTTCTGCCATAGACCTGATATTCAATGCATTCCTCAGTCTGACGGAGTCGCCACACTAGATTGGCCATCACACCGAGCCATTCACCCAGACCATTTTTTTTCCACCTGGAGAAAAAAAGGAATAAATATAATGTAGATTATGCAAAAACTTAGTGAAAATATAAAGGGGTGGGGAAAACTCCTCCCTGAATAGAAGCCATAAGATAGATAGCCCTAGATCTACATGACAACATCCATCACTAGTTTTAAGTTACATTCACTTCCGCCAAGTCAAACGGGACCTGAATTGTTAAGGAGCACAGTAAGATGAGCTCCACATCTTCAGTTTAGGCAGTTATTGTACGATTGTATTGTTTTGTCAATAATCTACTGTTATTGACTTGTTACAAGTTTCATAGATCTACATATATTTATTTTCATGACTTTGTCCAATTTCGGCGTTCCAACTTGTAATGTTTCTTCATCTCCTTCGAGATATTGCAAAGGTCTACCCTTGGCCGGATGCCTGAAGGTAAGCAAAAAAATAATATTAAAAAAAAATAGTTTTAAAGTAATACAAAACTGCATTTAGGTTCAACGTGAACATACGTGTTTTATTGTTAATCATCTATCCCTTACCCTGCTCCCTTAAGGGGGAGGGGGTGCGCGAGTTCTGGAGTGAAAATTTTCCCGTTTGTTCCTATCAATGTAAATTATGTATAGAGTGAAGTCCCCAGCACTCGCACACTAACGGTCGGAAGGGGCATGTCACTCTTGTAACTTAAGCTCTTTGTGCTTGATCCTGAATTTGATGCTACCATGTTTAAGAGTTATCTTTTCCTGAGCGAGAGGTGGCGTGTCGAGCCCATTGTGTGATTGACTTTCGCACACGACCCTTTATCGCATGACCATTATGGTTTCCCCATCTCGCACAGCAAACTTGAGAGTTGCCTGAAGTCGCACAGCCTGTGCTCCGGCACTCGCACAGTCTCAAAGTGCACTGTAAATGACCCCGATTTATGATCAAATCCAAAGTTTTGATACAATTTAGCTCAGTTAAAAGCTTTGAGAGTTGTTTCATTGCTAACAATGGCTAACTCACCCCCAAAACAGTTCCATAACCCTCTCACAATGAATTTACTCACAATGAATTTACTCACAATTAATTTACTCACAATTAATTTACTCATGTCACACAGCTAGCGCCAGCTGTTACCCACTCACTCTCTGACACCTTAATTAAAACACATGATGTCGCACAGACAGCAGTCACACACTGTAGTGTAAAACAGAAGAGCTGAGAAACAAATGTTGGATATAAAAGTCATGATTTTATTTATGATAATACTTAACTTTCACAAACATGTTATTTTCTCAATCTCATTCATGCTCATCCCTTGCAAACTTGCATCCTTCAGACAACCTATGTGAAACCACCTCCCACAATCGCAACCAATCATTCACAAAATTCACTGTCTTTCTCACCAACTCAGAATATTTTATATTCTTTAGGCTAAATTTTATAGTTGAAGTCATTTCTGAAAGTGAAAGATTTGTTAATCAGTTTTGTTACTCAAAAATTAAAATATGAACTCTCTTTCTCTCTCTCCAGCAAAACGTAGTTTTAAAGCCCCACAAAAAATAGCCGTAGTCAGCATCGTATTATGCTTTACTACTCAATTTACTCAAATATGAGTGAGAGTTGGGGATGCTGTGCGACTAGTGGCACTCCTATAGAAAACTGATCCCCCTTTCGCACAGTCCCATAAACAGCATAATAGCTACGAACACGCGGCATTCCAAGGCATAGTAAAATATAGAAGGGATTTTCCAGTCATTCTCAACAACAAAAACTAAATATAGAATTATTCCCATAATTCCATATCACTAAGTATAGTTACAGGGCCCACTAGCGAAAAATAAAAATGGCGGATGTTCTGACTTACTTCTCGATTCGCGAAGATTTTCTTGCAAAAAAATATAGCAGATAAGGACGTGTCGTCTCAAAAATAGGTAGGAAGCGAAGGGAAAGGATAACTGTGTATGTGCGATATGTGGTGGCGGGGAAAACAGCGTAATTTCGGTAACAATCGACGAAAAGCACGAAGTGTGCGAGAGATGGGCGTGTGCGAGTACTGGCGACTTGACTCTAGGTGTAATGGGCATGGTGTACTGAGTTGAAATATGTCATCGTTTTTTTCTGACGCTTACAGTTGCCATGGAAACGGCGACCATCTTCGATTTTACCCCCAAATTTGACCAAGTTCAATATTGATAGGCTTTTTCATTTTTCAACAATTTTCTTCGAAGAAGACTGGATAGTGGAGACATAGACTAAAGAGTCACTATCGAATTCTTGGAATTTTAAGAGTAGTTTCAGTTTCAGTTCTGTTTCCGCTCACTGAGGCGGATACCGCTATCTGCCACCTTTACCGGTACCCGCTTTAACCCTATTACCCGCCCAGCACTAATGAGAACATTATGACAGGAATGAACTGCTCTATCCACTAGTATAATAGACTAGATTCGTTCCATTTTCGGCAAAATTGGCATTCCCAGACCCCCCCCCCCCCCTACAAATCCTCCATATTTTCACTTCAATCCCATTTTTTAAAATCTGGCGAGGTATATTCCTATCTGGCCGAACATTTCTGGGTCAAACGGGACGACATCAGATTTTAAAGAGTGCCAAGATCTGAATGTCCCATCTATATCTCACCTGAAAGACTGACCGCACACCAGCAACTTGTCGAGATTAGCCTGAGACCGACTGCATACTATCTGTCTCCAACAACGCTCCGCCATCGGTGCTGCTGTGCGTGCAAATTGTGCTGTCTGACGTTCGACTGCTATTTTCTGTTTTTCTTTTTTGGATAACCGCTAAAGGTAAATCAAAAATCTTAACTTCCTTGATGTCGCCATGGGGATTTATTTACAAATGGCGTCTGGCAAGTAGATCGCAATGGAAAACTTTGTTTTTGATTAGGACTCTGCATAGAAATGCGCTGAAACTGGAATGAACAAATAATATCACATCTATTTCACGTGAAATTGAAATAAAGAGAATTGATCGATTAATTGCATTGTTTTAAAAGGTAAGCTTTGAATTAAATCTATCAGATCTAGATCTAAATCCACTTCTCTAGAATCTATTAAAAAATAAATACCATATCATCATCATCATCATCAGATGTTCTCCATACATAAAATCCACGGATAGATCTTAATCTAGATACATTCTATATCTACGTATATTTTCATCTTTGCTTTTGTAATAGGGTTTGAAGTAAATTAAATGTCGTCTGCATTTAAGAGTTCAAATTGATGTATTTTAGCTAGTATTCCAATTTTAATGAATTAGTTGTATTCTAATACTATACCAAAGTGTTATTGTTATGCATAATGCTTCCCACTTTAGGTCAAATAATGATTGTGGTTACTCAACTTCTTTTTTGTCAACACTGTGTTGACCTTTGTTTCTTTTTCCATTCTAGAATATGCATCTCATCATATGTTCACGCATCTTGAAAAGGAATTGATTTGAGGGTTCTATTTTTAAATTTAATATTGTACCAGGCAACTTACTTCGAGACATTTCAATGATTTTTTTTCTCTCTGCTTATTATTTCTAAATAATCGACATATAATGTGACTCTTTATACATGTTTAAATACAGGTCAGTTCAATTTCTTTAGCTATCTCCCATTTTCTTGTTCCAGTAAATAAGCTAAATTAGTCTCTCATCAATGTTGATCAAATATGTAAATATTAAATGTATATATTGTTTTTTTTGTGTTGATTTTTTTATGCTAGTAAATTAAAGGAATTCAATGGATACGAAGAACAGTTACATCTAAATTTTCAAATGAAGAAGAAAAACATTATTGAGGAGTTCCTGTCTTAATGATTTTAAGTACTCAGCACAGGTGAGAGAAACATTGGATAATGAAATTCCACCCTATGAGAAAAGAGCTTAAAACAAAGCCTGCAGCCATGACGCAGAAGAAGTGAATGTTATAATGACAGACAACAGATGATAAAATAAAATAATATTGTAATACAGACGTGTCAAACTCAATGTGCCCTGAGGGCCACATGTGTCACATTTAGCTGTCATAAGACCACCAAATCTATGAGGTCATCATAGACAGTGGATGCTAAGAGCATGTACTTCAATACTAAAAATATGCCCTCTGTAGTTTGAAAGAAATCTTGAGAATAAAGAAAGGCATGCCATTTTCTTTCAGTTCTTTCATTCTTTCTTTTTTTCTTTCTTTCCCTTTGCTTAGAACACTGTCTTTTGTGTGGGCTGCAAGTAAGCTTGTAAAGGGCCGTATGTGGCCTGTGAGTTTGACATGTCTACTGTAGTAGTTTAATAGCTAATCAAGAAGGACTGCAACAAATAGTAATACAGTAGTCTCCACCCAAATACACGGTCCACGGGTGACAAAAAAATCATGCATTTTGGCGAAGGTGCATTTTGACAGAGTCAAGGTTAACATAGATCTAGATGCCACACACACACTCACATACACACACACATACACATGTATGTGACAAATTGTGTCACTGGGATGAGGCAAGAGGTTATCAAGTTTATTTTTCACAGGGATTGACTCTTTAATGCAGCAAATTGTAGACCAACTTACAAAAACCTGTTGCATTTTGGCTTAAATCAAACCAACTGTTGTTGCATTTTGAGGGAGTAAATTGTGTTGTAAAATTCTGTTACATAAAAAAACCCATGCATTTTGGCGGCGTGCAATTTGGCGGAGACTACTATAGTGGTGTTTTAAAGGAATTTGGCCAGCTGAAAAGCATTGTAAATTCTATTTTAATTTCTTTTCCTTTTAATGTTCCTATTTCATTTGCATTCTGTTCTGTACGATTCAATTCTTTCAATATTTGTTTTTCTCTACTCTAATACCGCAATACTTCCTTTCAGAATTGAAGCAGAATGGTGAGTGTACCAGATTGGGCTAAATTTGCCCAGCTGACTCAAACAAAACAGAATGACACGACTACTCTACTGAATAAATTTTACAAACAGCGAGAAGCGGAAGCTGTGAGACAAGCTGAGGAATTTGGGTAAGATGATCCTTTCTTAGATTTGTTTTTTCCAACTTAGAGTTTCTTGTCAAGCTAGGCAGACATAGTAATAGCTTTGGGTTTTGTTATATTTTTTTCACATATTTTATAATGTTTGTCTTCATAATACAAGCATTCATGGTAAATGGACACAACTTGAAATAGTGAAACAATTCAAGTATCTTGGCTCCAATATCAACCAGATGGGATCCAAACCTGAATTTTACATGTGAGAATTGCGCAAATGACAGCAGCGCTGAGTAAACTCAAACCAGTTTCGGACAACAACAAAATTAACATCACGGCAAGGTGGAGACTGAAGTTGACCTATATTATCCATCCTCCTATAAGCTTGTGAATTATAGACTGTAACATCAGAACTGAGTTGAGAGTTGAGACTGATCAGAGTTGAGATTGAAGTTGACCTATATTATCCATCCTCCTATAAGCTTGTGAATTATAGACTGTAACATCAGAACTGAGTTGAGACTGAAGTTGACCAATCGTATCCATCCTCCTATAAGCTTGTGAATTATAGACTGTAATGTCAGATCTACAGAGGGAAATACGTTAAGTGGCTGAAATATGATGTTGTCTTCCCTTCCCTCTTTTTTGTTGTTGTCTTCCTCTTCTCCTTGTTCCCTCTGTGGTGCCTTGTAAGATAAGTTTGGAATGACCATTTTATCTTGTGGCATTACTGTACGAATTCAACTTCCTTGTCTTCACGACGACCAGCAGACCTACACAGTGCTTGGTGTATTGTAGAATTCTTGCCCTCACTTTCTCATTACCTGACATGCTCTCTATAGGAGATGCCTAAGAGTCATCGCATCGCACGTCAGCTGCTCCTATTTTCGTTTGTAGACCTGCCGTTATGAATTTCTTCTTTTGTACATGTAATTTTTATAGCAAAATCGCATGTTCTTGTCTTTCATGATAAAACTTACCATACATTTAGTTAGTTAGTTACCTCTTAAGGACCTGTGGTATGAGCCATGTTCCCTTTAATTTTTTCTAATCTGTGTGGGTACAATTTTGGTGTTGTGCAGTTTGATAAGAAAAAAACCCAATCATGTACATGAGAATGAACGTCAGACAAGAAAAGTTTTTTTATTGGTGTGCACAGACATTTCTCAGCTGTGCGCACCTTTATTCCTGGTGTATGCACGCACTGTGTGCACGCACTGTGTGCATGCACACACATAATATGGTGCACAGCTTAGAGGGAATACTGGACAGGAATCTATTAGTTATGATATTGTCCCAGTGGGAAGCAGCTATGTGGTAGCTCTTGAACATTTTTTGCTATGCATGATTACATTTTCCATCATCAGACTTTTAAACAAGTATTTCTACTTCTCCTTTTCTCTCCAGGTATTTCCTCAACCCATCAGAGGAAGCTCTGAAACTACAGTGTGCGAAGCAAAACCCACATGATTCAAAAGTTTCAGATTACAAATTGGTTCGTCTGATAGGCGTTCACTTGCGTGTTCTCGGAGATTTAGGGATGTGCTCAAAACTAACCATCTGTCTTCTTGGCAATAATTTCTTGACTAAAGTGGAGCCTTTGACGGCATGCCGACACCTCATTCGCTTAGATCTACATTCGAATCAGGTGAGTTTTTTTTTGTAACGTTACAGAGGGAGGTGGGTCCTGAGAGTGATTTTTTTTTAGTCTGAAGAGATACACCATTTTAAATTTCATAAAGGATTTCAGCATGATGAAATTAGAGGAAAAAAGAGTGAAAGCTATTCTTTTAAATTTTGTTGTCAAGGAAATGACCGCCATCTTGAAATGAATGTTTTGTGAAATTTTGTGTAAATTAAAAAAAATAAGTAGTCTTACAGTTTTTTGTTTAGAGGTCTATAATTTTGCACATGGAAACTCATAAGCAACATCCTGTAAGTCTTGTATTGATTCTTTGGTATCTTGAATGGTTTGCTTTTGACAAATAAAAAAAAAAAAAAGAAGAGGCTTGGAAGGAAACAAATTTCTCTCAATTTTCCAACAAAAATCATGAATTTCTCAAAAGGTATGAAAGATATAAAAAAATCCCACACATAATATTTTAGTTACGATATAAAGCAGCTATGTGCTAACATTCAAAGGAATCTGTTGAAAATTGTAGAAGATTACTGGCTTTTGTAGTACAACAGATTTGTTGAAAGTATCGTGCTTTAAAAAAAAATCTTAAAAATTCAAAGAATCAACACTGAGCTTCTTTTATGGTATTAAATTGAAGTGAATGAACGGCTCCATCCAATAATATAATAAATTTTAATTTGTCCTATTTTGGGAAAAAATGGCCGTCTCAGGTTTTGATATATCCAATCCAATTAAAAAACATTTCAATGTCAAATTATATATTTTTTCTTCCATAGCTGAGTGCCATTCCAAAGAGTCCATTTTGGTCGAGTTTACGAAAATTGCAAATGCTTCACCTACATGATAATCCTTTAGGAAAGTTTGAAACTCTTCAACTGCTCAGCTCTACCCCGAAATTGATTATACTGACGCTTTTTGATACTCCTTTGAGTTTGAAGAAAAATTATAGGTAATTCTTATCCTCAGTTTCAGCTAGCCATACGTTTACAATGCTTCTTATTTCTTCAGGCAAACAGTGAGGCAAGGGACATATCATAAGCAACCAATAATGACATTAAACATTTTTGAATTGGAGCCTGTAACATTGTTACTTATAGTTCTGAAGGCGATTCCCTTATTATTGTGTGTTTGTAGCCGGGGGAGGGGGGGGTAGAACCTTAAAGAACTTTATCATAAGGTTTAGAATAAAATGGATATCTAAGATAATTGATTTTGAATAGTGGGGATTGTCCACAATAAGAAGGAGAGGAGGACAAAAGTATTCTAGGTTCCAGATCGTCTTTGTGCCAGCTATTTGTGAAGTTGCTTCATCCATTGATGTATTGTTGACTGTGAGTATAATAAATAGCCTTGTTTTAATTGATAATCGAGCCTTGGTGTTACTAGAGTGTCCACTTCAATATCTAGATCTAGAGGCATCGCTTGCTCCGTTTTTACCTTCGTAACAAAGCCGTATAATATGGACAAAGCCGTGAGACTAACATGAAGGAATAAACAGAAGGCGCCAGACAGAATCAAACCTGCAACCTTCCACGTCGACACCCATCGCCTCGCCATGAAAATAGAGCGTAGTACTATGAACCTTGTAGTTACTCTCCTTAATGTTTTTTTTTCTTCTGTTTATTCCTTTCTATTTGTCTTGTCTTTGTCCTTATAGGGCTCCATTACCTATTTCATGTTAGTCTTGTCTTTGTCCTTATAGGGCTTCATTGCCTATTTCATGTTCATCTTGTCTTTGTCCTTATAGGGCTTCATTACCTATTTCATGTTTGTCTTGTCTTTGTCCTTATAGGGCTCCATTACCTATTTAATTTTCGTCTTGTCTTTGTCCTTATAGGGCTTCATTACCTATTTTATTTTCATCTTGTCTTTGTCCTTATAGGACTTCATTACCTATTTCATGTTCGTCTTGTCTTTGTCCTTATAGGACTTTATTACCTATTTCATGTTCATCTTGTCTTTGTCCTTATAGGGCTTCGTTACCTATTTCCTGTTCATCTTGTCTTTGTCCGTATAGGACTTCATTACCTATTTCATGTTCATCTTATTTTTGTCCTTATAGGGCTTCATTACCTATTTTATTTTCGTCTTGTCTTTGTCCTTATAGGACTTTATTACCTATTTCATTTTCATCTTGACTTTGTCCGTATAGGACTTCATTACCTATTTCAAGTTCATCTGTCTTTGCCCGTATAGGACTTCATTACCTATTTCAAGTTCGTCTTGTCTTTGTCCTTATAGGCTTCATTACCTATTTCATGTTCTTTGTCCTTATAGGGCTTCATTACCTATTTCATGTTCTTAAAGTTCCTTCCATAGAGCTGGAGCTTTTCCCGGTTTCAATAGCGTGAAGCAAGCAGAACAGGTGATAATAATCACCTCGTGGCCACGACGTTAGTCTGATCCAGATTTTTACTCCCAATCTAGTGGGTAGAGTGGGGAAATGTGTGTTAAATGTCTTTCCCAAGGAACACAATAACGGACCTAGCTTTGCTTGGATTCAAACCTGGGACCTCATCATTTTCAGCCCGGCATCCTAACCACTGGACAACTGACACCGTTATTTCATGTCCTTTTGCGTCTATTATTCTTCAGGTAGATAAGTTAAATAAAAAAACAAATTCTCTACAAGATAAACAATTCTTGCATGCAGAGAAGAATTCAAATGTTTAATAATGAACCGTCAAGTTAAATAGTGGTTTTTAGATATAGTTAAAAGAATATTATCAAACCGTGGAAAAGATAAATCTATTGTCGAGATTTAAAAAAATGAAAGGAATATTTTGATTGTTTTTTTTTCTCTGTTTTATATTTTGATTGTTCCTTTCTCTGTTTCATATTTTGATTTTTTTCTTCTATGTTTTATGTGCACCAGACATCACGTTGTTAACAGTATTTGGACCCTTAAAGCATTGGACTGCCATGTGATATCTGACGAAGAAATCATTGAGGATGCAGTGTTTGGAAGTCGTTTTGCTGCCCTGAGTTCATCCTTCAGGATTGACCTTTGTCCTCACACTCCACTGGTAAGGGATTGGGGATTGAGGAGGGTGAGGGACGGGGTTGGGGAAGGATTTTGGCAGAGTGCTAGTATGAAACTTCTAATAGGCAGCTGTACTGTATGCATTCCGGGAGTTGTGAAGGACTCTTGAATGAAACTGTGGGGGATCAATGATACAAAGTCAGTGAGCCTGCACTAGTGTGGGGATACCAGACCTACAATCATCTCTATTTTGTTAAGAAGTAGTAAAAGCTTTCTTGGTTCTTCTTTCTAAATCCAGAATTTCACCTACCAACAAGAGAGATCTGTTATGAGAGCCATAAACGCGAATGTCAACTCAATCCTTGCTAGGCATTCCCCTGTTCTCATTGTACAAAGATGTTCATGGGGCTATCTGGCACGTCAAAGGTAAGCATTCAATGGAAATTGTACAAAGATGTCTGCGGGCTATCTGGCACGTCAAAGGTAAGCATTCAATGGAAATTGTACAAAGATGTCTGCGGGGCTATCTGGCACGTCAAAGGTAAGCATTCAATGGAAATTGTACAAGATGTACAAAAACATCGAACCTTGCATTGCTAGAATTGAACCTAGGACCTCATGATCCCAAGTCTGGTAAGTTAACAACTGGGCCACGGGCACCATGAGGTCAAGATGTGTTCTGGAGATAGGCCTATCATTGGAATGAATGTGATGATATCTTTAAATTCTTGTTTAAGGGGGGTGATTACAAACACCGGCAACTCATATCCTCCTCTTCTTAAGTCACTCAGCGCTTGGCCAAATCACGGCAACTTGTTGACAGCAAGGCAAATATCGTGTTGCCAGAATTGGCGATAAGATTCCACATTACACAGGTTTTCAATGCCATCTTCTCAGTGTTAGGGCAATCGATGTAAGATTTTTTACTATTTTTACCTATCCTCGCCTACAAAATATTTTGTAGCAAAAAAATTACATGTCATGTGGACATTTTTCTGCTCTTAACTTGTATACAATTTATCGTTCTACTCGAATGTGCTAAGAACATAAAATTTACATTTGGTCCCAACTCCCCATTCCCCCTTAAGTGGAATAAAATTTCATGCTGTCCTGAAAGGAACAAATGAACATAAAGGAGCCAATACCCAGAGGACATTTATTTATGTGAATTTTTCTCGGGAAGATAGATTCAAGATATATATGACAGGAAGTTCTGCTTCTGTTAGACATAATTATTTTCATTTATGAGAACAGTCAAAACATGGAACAGTTTAAAGTTCAAAAGAAAAAATTAAAAAAGTATTAATTCTTTTAAAAATGCCATTTTTTTGTCTTTATCCTTATTTCCCCTTGACACTAAGGTTGGGGATTTCCAAAATACGAGCCACAATAGGAACCAGTCAAATCATGTTACCTCCGCCTGGAACGCTCGGTGACTCTGGGCGGCATTCCTGTGGAGTCACAGCCTATCGACTACGACACGTACTTGATGCACCGAAGGCCTGGTTCCATCGTGACTGAAGACATCAGCCAATCAGTGAGTTCTAGCATTTCAAATTAATTTATTGAATTGTTTCGGGTTTCAGAAAGATGACTGATCTCTTGATGGTATCCTTTGTTGACATGACATAGACTTGACTTACTTGACTTACTTGACTTAGATAGAGCTTGTCGCCAATGTTATCAACCGACTTTGCGTCTTTGGTTTTCCTGTCTATATCCCTGTGGTGAGTGAAGTGTGATCCTCATTCTCTTGTCCATGGCAATGTCTCTTAGGGACTTTCTTAGATTTCAGCCTTATTGTGTTGTGGTCAACATGATTTAATCGTTTACGGTCTTTGTCGAACGTGACATAAAGGGATACAAAAGTAGCCATAATTTGGCCCTCTCGAACAAAATATAGTCTTTGTTTAATCTATTACTACTCTAAATGAAGTCTATTATTACCCTAAATGAAGTCTATGTCTACCCTAAATGAAGTCTATGTCTACCCTAAATGAAGTCTATGTCTACCCCTAAA
This sequence comes from Doris montereyensis, assembly GCA_037039925.1. Taxonomy (NCBI): domain Eukaryota; kingdom Metazoa; phylum Mollusca; class Gastropoda; order Nudibranchia; family Dorididae; genus Doris; species Doris montereyensis. Next base: position 107,961 of record JAXRKP010000077.1, on the reverse strand, counting down.
TGATGTCTATGTCTACCCTAAATGAAGTCTATGTCTACCCTAAATGAAGTCTATGTCTACTACCCTAAATGAAGTCCTACCCTACCCTAAATGAAGTCTATGTCTACCCTAAATGAAGTCTGTCTACTACTATGTCTATGTCTACCCTAAATGAAGTCTATGTCTACCCTAAATGAAGTCTATGTCTACCCTAAATGAAGTCTATGTCTAAACTAAATGAAGTCTATGTCTACCCTAAATGAAGTCTATGTCTAAACTAAATGAAGTCTATGTCTACCCTAAATGAAGTCTATGTCTACCCTAAATGAAGTCTATGTCTACCCTAAATGAAGTTTATGTCTACCCTAAAAGAAATCTATGTCTACCCTAAAAGAAATCTATGTCTACCCTAAAAGAAATCTATGTCTACCCTAAAAGAAGTCTATGTCTACCCTAAAAGAAATCTATGTCTAAAAGAAGTCTATGTCTACCCTAAAGAAATCTATGTCTGCCCTAAAAGAAGTCTATGTCTAACCTAAATGAAGTCTATATCTACCCTAAATGAAAAGTTAATATAGCTGCTAGATTACCACATTTTGTTTCAGATGATTTCCGATGCGGCCAGTGAAGGCGGTCAAGGGAAAGTGACGAGGGTGCAGGAAAGACAGCGTCTTCACGTCAGCCTGGAAAAACTGGAGTCAGGGACTCTGTCGGGACTGCAGGCGAAGGGAGGTGGCGGAGCAAAAGGCCATGACTGGCAGGGATGGCTTGGGGCTGGTGTCATCATCACGACGGAGAAAATGCGTGGACAGGACAGATTCAAGCTAAAGGACGGAAAAGATGAGGTGCGTTTAAAAACAAAAAAATTCTTCTTTCTTGTCACGTTTATTTAAATTCTAAAATATTGTTGTATCTCCTCTTTTCTTCTTGATAATAACTGACCAACTTAACTCTAGAATATTATCGTCAGCGCTTATTAAAAAAAATAATTTAACCACAAAGCGTTAATCTTATTTTGATTTTTAAAGAGATGTGTTTAATTTTTTTTTTAAATCTTCAACATTACTGCTGACTTTAGCTTCATAGCCTTACTGTACGAGGGTAAAATGAGTGCAGGTGACAATCAATGTTTGAAGATGGAACCATGTACAGATCAGGTTGTTCTTGTATTAAGTTCAAGCTGATCTAGTGGAATAAACAGTTTGCCATTTATTGTAGCTTAAAAAACAAAAAGTTATCTTATTTCTCACTCTATGATTTTCTAAAAGAATCCGTTGTAACTGATTCATGTTGATTTAGATATTTTCTTTGTGTATGTGTAATTATAAATAACATAATGATGTATGTCCCATGGACAATGTTCAATATTATAACAATAATTATTTCATGGAGATAGTTAGTTAAAATAATGATATCACTTTAACACTTTTTTTCCAAAGGTCGTTGCCTCTGTTACAATACGAAGATCATCTCCTTTTGAACTTTAAGTACACAATATGCGCATTAAACATAAAGATACAAGATAATAAAAAATTGATTTATAGTCTGTATCCCTGCACAAGTGCAGTCTCACCAACTGTACATCTTTTATCCCCCAATCAGACCATTGCATTTAAAGTCCTTAACTCCTGGGGAGCATACAGTACACAATCGTGTTAGGCTTTTCATTCTAACACTCTGACAAGATTTTTTCTACCTATGGCTGGGTACTCATTCACATCTGAGTCAAGTGAGGAAAATGGAATGAAGTACCTTTAACTAAGAGTACAATGTTGTGATAAAACCCTCACCCACGCCAGCTATGGGGCTCAACCAGTGTTGTCGTGATTACAAGCTCAACACTACAGTTCAGCTACAACACTACAACGTTTATGTTTTATTCCACTGTGGGAATATTTAAACAGTCTTTACTAAATTGAACAATTTTTAAGATCGAGGCCTATTTGAAATTTAATTTCAAATTCATTCACTCTTTATGTATATGTTTAATGTGAATTTTCACAAAACAGGTTTCTGTCGAATTATTGGGTTTTTTTCTTCTTCCCTTTTCTGTCCCCTTCTTGCAACAACAAACAAATAAAAGTAAAATTCCTTCAAGGCCGCTACCGCCCATAGAGTCAGAGCTTATCCCAGTTTCTATAGCGTAAAGCGGAACAAGTGACCATGATCACCTCTTGGACGGGACATTTGTCTGACGTAGGTTTATACTGCCAAGCTGGTGCTTGTCCCCATTTGCACCCGGGTAGAGTGGGCAGCTTTGCTAGGATTCGAACTCGGGACCTCATGATCCCCAGTCCGGCAGCCTAACCGCTCTGCCACCGACACCACTACATGGACAAGTAGACACATAATAATGTGTTTAATTTGAATCCAATTATATTATTCTCACTAGACTCCCAAAGCCAAAAGAATCAAGGACATTAAGGCATTTTTCGGACCAGTGGTGCAGACACAACCTCTTGATGACGACGCAGACGACAGCGATGGAGAAATACCCATGACCGACTTTCGACTCAAAGGTGAGGATGTGGTTTTATTCTTTGTCTGAAATAATTCAATTTCATATGGCACTTTGACTTAGGTCCTTATGCGTCACCTTCGACATGCCACTTGCCTCACTGTTTGTCTTTACACAAGAAATGTTGCAACTCTACTGTATTTTATAACACTTATACTCAAGCTTCCAATGCAAAGGGGGACAAGGTGGTGCAGAGGCAAGATGTCGGCCTCTGAACCCAAAGGTCGGGTTCAAGCCCCATCAGGTTGATAGCATTTTCTCTTTTTTTTTAGTTAAAACTACTCCCCCACACCCCTTTGTTCAGGGATGTGGATCAACACTTAGTTCCATCGGAGACGGATGATAAAAAGGAGGTCATATGTGCAGATCACAACACTCTGTGCATGTTAACGATCCCTTGGCTGTTTACAGGGCAGTCCGGGCAAATTTATAAAAAGTAATCCTACAAAACACCATCGATATCACCATGGCTTTTGTAATAATACCCAATGCTTACAATGTAAACTTGTCCGTGATTCTCTTTGCTGATCTAGGCACCAAACCAAAACTCTTGATGGCTGATGCCACAACAGAGATGATACTTAGTCGACATGAAGCAGGCCAACTGGTGCGCAAGCAGAAGAGGAACGGGTCAACAGTGAAGCTGCAAAACCAAAAGTAGGTTCTCTCTCAGTCTTTCTCTAATCTCTGTCTGTCTGTGTGTTTCTCTGTCCTTACCTATATTTGTTTCCGTCTGTCTGTCTGGCTGTTTTTCTGTCCGTCTGCATATTGCTTTCTATCTCTCTCTCTCTCTCTCTCTCTCTCTCTCTCTCTCTCTCTCTCTCTCTCTTCTCTTTTGTTTTCTTTCCATCTGTTCCCATCCATGTCTCTTTCTCTTTGTCCGTCTGTCTGTCCATCTGTCTCCCTCTCTCTCTCTCTCTCTCTCTCTCTCTCTCTCTCTCTCTCTCTCTCTCTCTCTCTCTCTCTCTCTCTCTCTCTCTCTCTCTCTCTCTCTCTCTCTCTCTCTCTCTCTCTCTCTCTCTCTCTCTCTCTCTCTCTCTCTCTCTCTCTCTCTCTCTCTCTCTCTCTCTCTCTCTCTCTCTCTCTCTCTCCCCCTCCCTCTCTGTCTCTCTCCGTCTCTGTCTCTAATTAGATCTAGTAACACTAAAAGTTTCCTCAATCGCAGGCAGACAATTCAAATACTGATTTGATGCAATTGTTCATTCGCTAAGAACCCTTAAGCAGGCCGTTTGAAATTTACATACGAAATATGATGGCCGTGAGGGATGCATGAGTTTATAGCGCTCAAAGTTAGATTAGAGAAAGTCATTTTTTGTATATATAGATAAAAAAAGTATTTCTACATATTTCTATATCTTTCTATATTTTTTCTGCAGCCAAAGATTACAGCCTTCAAGTTTTCAACTCCAGATCAAAGATTTTTCAACAGAACACAAAGCACAATGGGTTTATCTTGCTTGATGGCTGTTCACAAAGCCTACAAGGTATCCACCACCCATTATTTCCTTAATAATAATAATAATAATAATAATAATAATAATAATAATAATAATAATAATGATGATGATGATGATGATGATAATAACAACAACAACACAATAATAATAACAATAACAATAATAATAATAACAATAACAATAACTATAATAATAATAATAATAATAATAATAAATAATAATAATAATAATAATAATAATAATAATAATAATAATAATAATAATAATAATAATAATAATAATAATAATAATAATAATAATAATAATAATAATAATAATAATAATAATAATAATAATAATAATAATAATAATAATAATAATAATAATAATATTGGTACATTAACTGGTTTGAGCTTTCACATACCTACATTCATTTTCTCCATTTTTGAGGATGCCTTTGCGACTGAATCAATAAATGTGATAAACAAAAGAGGACTTAGGCTACAACCCTGTCTTACTCCTATATCTACATTATATGTTTCCAACTACTTTCACTGCACATGTTGGTTTATTCTAAAAACTTTTAATGGCTTCTATTAAATTTTGCTCTACATTGTGTTCTTTTAAGGAATCCATAGTTTGTCCCTCCTCACAGTGTCAAATGCCTTTTCGAAGTCAATAAAACACAGGTGCAAGTCACTGTTTCTCTCAGGGAATTTGTTTATTATTTGTCTAATTGTAAATGTGTGGTCTTGTACACTTCTTCCTGGTCTAAATCCACTCTGATGCTCTTCAAACTGATCCTCTACTCTTTTCCTTAGTCTCATTTCCGGAATCATGGCATACATTTTTCCTGGAACGCTAAGTAGTGATATCCCTCTATAGTTTGAGCATTTCATAGTTGATCCTTTCTTATGTATTGGTACTACCGTTCCCTTTTTCCAGTCGTCTGGCACCTGTTTGGACTTCCATGCTTGTTGGCATATTGTATGTGATAGTTTGTCTGCCTCTCTCCCTTGGTTTTTAATAATTCTGGATAAACTTGATCTGCTCCTGGGACTTTTCCTAATTTCACTTTTCTTATAGCTGTTTGGATTTCTTCCATTGATATATCTACATCTTCAGCTGTCTCCTGTGGATGACTTGTCACTCTTACTAATTAATCTTTAGTCCTTGTTTCATACGTTCTGGAGGGATTATGTAATTGTTGAAAATACTTTCTCCATGTTTCCATGATTTCCCTGTCTTCTTTCATTATTTCTCCTTTGGCGTTCTTAATTTGTCATATTGGGCATGCTTTGGTCTTGCTCATGCTCTTCACTACTTCTCAGAACAGCTTTTGATTTCCTTGATAGCTTTTTTGAAGTCTTTGTCCAAACTCTTCCCATTGTTCCTGTTTTGCTTTCCTAACTTTCTCTTTGGCGATAGTTGATTTATTCACGTAATCTATCCTATCCTCTGGTCTCTTTGTTTGCAAATATTTCTTCCAGGCATCTTCTTGTCTTTGATCTTAGTCTTGACATTCCTATTCCACCATGCTGTTCTTTTCCTATCTCCTTTAATTTCTATCCTACCACAGCCCTCTTCAGTACATCTGCCACTTTCCTTCAATTGTGCTATCATTCAGATCCATCTGCCTTTCACTAATAAATCTTTTTATCCTAGATTGGTATATCTGTTTTACTACTGGTTTATTTAATTCCTCTATTTTGAGTTTAGTAGCTAAATAATAATAATAATAATAATAATAATAATAATAATAATAATAATAATAATAATAATAATAATAATAATAATAATAATAATAATAATTAATAATAATAATAATAATAATAATTTAATAAAAGCATATTTATAGCCACTTCTCATATATAAACAAGCTCTGGACGCTTCACCATAAATGATATATTGTTGGTGATATAAAATGTAGAGAAACTCTATAACATGCATTATATTATGACAGTTTTACAATGAGAAAAGGAGTGTCTGTAGGCTCTTTTTAAAAGTATGAAAAAAATCAAATTCTTTCAAAGCACGGGACAAGCTGTTCCAAATGGTGAGGCTGAAAAAGAAAAAGATTTATCGACAATTTTTGTTTTTTGTTTTTGGTAGTAGCAATTTTGTTGGGTCTTTTGACGACCTCAAATTTTCAAATCCTTGAAAATTTATCTTCTTTCTGCTCTTGTTTAGTCTCCCATTTCTGTTCTTCCCCTGAAATTGAAGGGGTTATTTCAATAGTGTGCGTAAGTCACAATTACGTCATTTAGAGAAAAATGCCAAAAATCATGGACTTTGGCATTGTTGGCTTTGGAAATTCCAAGTTTCAAATGAAGCATGATTTCAATTTATTTCCTAGAATTATCTCTGTGTCTCACTTTCATGAAAATGGACATGGGCACACTATTGAACCGACCCCTTCAACAATAAACTGCATGATGCCTGCACAATGCGAAGAATTTAAAGAATTACTCATTTGTTGTCTGACCAAAGGTTACAACACATGAAAATTGGCGTGTCTGTCTTATAAAACGGAGGTCCTGTTTAAAGGGCAGTCTGGGTAAAATGTAAAAAATTATACCCAAGACCCCCCGGTGTTCATATTTTTAGATCAGATCAAAAACCACAGCGCCCACTTACTGAGTGAGAAGACAAATAGGGAGGTGATGGGCATGTCAAAAGCTGACGGATCAAGATGTGAAATAGACGTTGAAGCCCCATAGGAACAAGGATGAGATAAACAGAAATACCTGGTATTAAGGGGGATTGGCGAGTTTGGGACCAAAATGTTGACTTTCTGTTTTTTGTATATTCGGGTAGAACAATCATGTATCTACAAATATATGGCAAGAAAATGTCCATATGATGTATAGTTTTTTTAATACAAAATATTTTGTAGACGTGGGGAAGGTAAAAAGAGTCAAAATTTTGATGTAAATTAGCCTAACACTGACTGAGAACATGGCACTGAAAACCCTTCTAGTGGCGGCTAATTACCAGTGTGGCAACATCAGTTCTTTTGTTTGGTTTTTGATACCTGCAAGTATTATTAAATGTACATAGTGATACATATCTTATTTCATGGTGTTTTAAGAGTTACTCCTACAATGATATTGTTTGTTCCCGTTAGTCTCATTATTGAATATTACAAAAATCGATATTGTTCTCTTCATACTGATGACCACAAAAATATCTTTTGAAAGCACGTACCTGTATGTATTGTCCATGTTTTGTAAAAGTATGATGGCATTCACCTGCGTAGGTTTTGTGTTAAAGCATTTTCCTTAATACCTTATATCTGTTATTGTGCTGAAATGATGGACCTAATTAAGGCCTTAATTGTGTGGAAACAAAACGCTTCTTAATAATTTTCTTTCATCACTCTATCACAACACTCTCTTTAAAGTTGGGGGAAGCATTCAGATTTGCTGTCGATGGCTATCTTAGCCAGATAATAGCTGATTAATTAGACCTATAAATTACCGTTAAGTGCGGCAAAGCTAGCAGGGAGTGAACGCTACCTGGCGGCCCTTGCTGACCTCGGTCAGCGTGACCAAGGAGCACCGCGTCGGCCAACTAAGAGGGACAAGTTTTGTACGCTGTGAAAAAAAAAATCACTTCAGGATAAAGATAAAGGGATTTACAGTCCATATCCTCACACAAATGCAGGCTCACTGACTGTACATCATTTATCCCCCAGCTCAAAATCCTTCTCAATTCCCTGGGGAGCATAATACAGTACACAAACCTGTTAGACTACTTGGTCTGACACTCTGACAAGATCTTTCTATATGTATAGCTGGGTACTCATTCACACCAGAGTCAAGTGAGGAAAATAGTGTAAAGTACCTTTCCTAAGAGTACAAGGTTGTGAAAAAACCCACTTGTGCCAGCCGCGGGGCTTGAACCAGTGTTGTTATTTTTTATCCCTTTCTGAGAAGACTAACTAACCTAGCACTTTTATTACGCTTGCTGGAAAGCACTGGGAAGGACAAACTGGCAAGCAATTTCCCCCCAGATCAAGCCTATTGGCCGTCACATGATAGATCTAGAAGTTTCTTTTGATTGTTTAATGTTCCTTGAAAGAGACTTCAACCTGCAAGTAAAAAAAGTAAAGTTCCTTCAAGGCCCTTAAGGCCCATAGAGCTGGAGTGCATCCCAGTTTCTATAGCGTGAAGCAGAACAAGTGACAATAATCACCACCTGGCCAGGATGCTAGTCTGGTGCAGGTTTTTACTCCCAAGCTAGTGCTTGTACCCATTTGCACCAGGGTAGCGTGGGGAAATGCGTCTTACGTGTCTTTCCCAAGGAACACAACGTCTGACCTGGCTTTGCTAGGATTCGAACTCGGGACATCATGATCCCCAGTCCGGCGGCCTAATCTCTTGGCCACCAATGCCACACCAACCTGCAAGTGGTCAATGAATTTTTAGAGATGTTCTTCTTCTCAATCTCATTCTTCTTCTTCATAATAAGAGACTAACTCACTTCTTGAGTCATATGATTGTCAGCACGCAAACTTTGATTTTACCCCAAAATGTTAATCTAATTTTGATTTATACAAGCCTTCAGTGCAAATAACTGAGCTTGATTTCTGTTGGTGGTTTGTCCCACAACCTTACAGTACTAGGGTAAAACGAATGCAGCTGAAATCAATGTTATATACAGATTTTTCTCTTCCGATCTTCTTCAGGAACGAGAAAAAGCCGAGAAATCGGCAGCTAAGATGGAGAATATTCTTGGCATGAGGGAGGAGAGACAAAGAGCCAAAGATCGAATCAGTCTTACCACGATGAGAGGAGGACTCAGGTTTTGAAATCTCGGGATTTGGACAGAGCTCGTACCGTGGATCGCATGGAGAAGAAAGAGTTGCAGCGTCTGAATTTCTTAGACAAGCAGCAAGAGCACAAGGTATGGTTTTATATTACAAACTGACTCCAACGATTTCTTAGACATTTTTGTTGCTGCAGTAATCCTCCTACTTTAGATCCCTTGCATGAAACAAACACAGAGTTAGGCCTGCCTATAAATTGTTTGCAAACCAACTGGAGATATTAAAACGACATGAATCAGCATGACTAGGAACTCCTTGAATTCAAATCAAATTCAAACAGACCTTAATTCAAAGCAAGCTGAATTCAAATCAAATTCAAACAGACCTTAATTCAAAGCAAACTGAATTTAAACCAAATTCAAACAGACCTAAATTCAAAGCAAGCTGAATTCAAACCAAATTCAAACAGACCTAAATTCAAAGCAAGCTGAAATCTAGCCAAATTCAAACAGACCTAAATTCCGAGCAAAGCGTGATGGGAGCACTAGAATAGCAAGCCTATAAGAGAACGGGAGTGGAAATTTCCAGTGAAGTGCATACAGTTGGAAAGAAATATGACATGTGTGTGCGGAGAGCGAGAGAGAGAGAGAGAGAGAGAGAGAGAGAGAGAGAGAGAGAGAGAGAGAGAGAGAGAGAGAGAGAGAGAGAGAGAGAGAGAGAGAGAGAGAGAGAGAGAGAGAGAGAGAGAGAGAGAGAGAGAGAGAGAGAGAGAGAGAGAGAGAGAGAGAGAGAGAGAGAGAGAGAGAGAGAGAGAGGAGAGAGGAGAGAGAGAGAGAGTGAGAGAGAGAGAGAGAGAGAGAGAGAGAGAGAGAGGGAGGGAGGAGAGAGAGAGAGAGAGAGAGAGAGAGAGAGAGAGAGAGAGAGAGAGAGAGAGAGAGAGAGAGAGAGAGAGAGAGAGAAAGAGAGAGAGAGAGAGAGAGAGAGAGAGAGAGAGATTTTTAATCCCTTGTATTCATCTAAAATATATTATATTGTCTGTATTATGTTAAAAATATTAGTTTCTACTTACTCCTCTGTCATTACAAAATAGCAGCTGAAGCGTTTACAAGATAGCGATTCAGCTATGTTCAGTAAGGTCTTGTGTAATTATTTAAGTTGAGATCCCCTGCCGTATGAAATTTTACCATTTTTGTGTTTTAAGCCTCTGTATAGGCTTATAATTACTGTTGAAGGTGTCCTCTGAAATTTAGCCCTTTGTGTTTTAACTCTCCAGATGCGAGCCACTGACAGCAAGAAGGCCGTTCAAACAGAGCACTCATTTGTTCTAGAGTTCAACGCTCAACACACATCAGTATCAAACGCCCTTTGCGACATGACAGACAGGCGAGACACGAAGACGTCAAAAACATGAGACAGAGCAACACGCTGAAAGCTAAGGTAAAGTTATCATAAGACTATGTTTTCTCTATTAGTAGGGATGGGCGCAGTATAATAATGACGGAGGAAAGTAATTGAATTAGAGATGATACTTATATAAAGGTTCAAAGTTGAGTGCAGTTTTGAAATTAGGAGACGTGATGTGCATTTACCGGTACAAGACGTCCCACAATCTGTTAAAAGAAAATACACTCAAACTTCGTTATACTGAAAAAGATCATTTTTGTTTTAATGCCATTCCCTTTATAACGCTATTCCCTTTATAACATCATTTCCTTTATAATTCCACTCCTTTTATAATGCGTTCCTTATTAACGCCATTCCCTTTATAACATCATTTCCTTTATAATGCCGTTCCCTTTATAACATCATTCCCTTTATAACATCATTTCCTTTGTAATATCATTCCCTTTATAATGCCATTCCCTTTATAACGCCATTCCCTTTATAACGCCGTTCTCTTTATAATGCCGTTCCTTTATAATGCCATTCCCTTTATAACATGATTCCCTTTACAACATCATTCCCTTTATAATTCCATTCCCTTTATATTGCCGTTCCTTTTATAGCATCATTCCCTTTAAAACATCATTTCCTTTATAACATCATTCCCTTTATAATGCCATTCCCTTATAACGCCATTCCCTTTATAATGCCGTTCTCTTTATAATGCCCGTTCCCTTTATAATGCCGTTCCCTTTATAGCATCATTCCCTTTATAATTCATTCCCTTTATAACATCATTCCCTTTATAATGCCATTCCCTTTATAATGCCGTTCCCTTTATAATGCTGTTCCTTTATAATGCCGATTCCCTTTATAATTCCATTCCCTTTATATTGCCATTCCCTTTACAACGCAATTCCTTTATAATGCTGTTCCCTTTATAACGCCATTCCCTTTATAACATCATTCCCTTTGTAACGCCATTCCCATTTGGAGTTATAACGAGGTTGGGGTGTACGTGAATTATTTTTACATTCAAGTGGAAGTAACCAAGTATTGTTTAGATCAGATCAACTCTTATTCTTCTTTCTCCTCATAAAACAGTCGACATCGTAAGTAGCAGGCTCTGAAATAACGAGAACTCGGGAAAAACTGCGATCGATTTAAATCCCATTTCTTTCACCTTCTTTGAGTCAATAGAAATACCTCATTGATAGCGAGATGAAAAGATAGCCAACTTGGGTTGAGTGAGATCCTATCCTCGTCTAAGTCTAATGTTACTGTAATACATATATATATATATATAGAACACCCATAAACAGGCAAATCCTATCTTTAAAAAATGGTAAAAATAGAAAGCCTGTCAGTCAGTGTGCTTGCGTGTACACGTAGCTTTTGTTTTGTTTCATTGAAATTTACCCAGTCCACCTTTGCAGTGATCTCAGGGTGAATTAAGAGGAAAGAGCTAAATGATTGCCATGCAGGAGGCCCAGGTTCGATTCCCAGTCTGAGCAAGTTTTTCTGACCCTCATGTCGACCCAGCAGCAAAATGGATAGCTAGGTCTAATCAGACTCGCCACCGTATGTAAAGGTGGCGTGGAAAGCAATGGCAAACTGCCACACTATGCCGTATATCTAGGAAAATCAGGGGACTCTACTCCTGTTTACCCTACGATCAATCATGAGAGTATGGTACTTACTTTACTTTACGTTTAGTCAGATTTTAAAATTCAAATATCTCTTGCTATTTGGTCTGCTGATCCCGTCCTGTCTCTGAATAAAAAAAGCCAAAGCATTACATGAAAATTGTGACCATTTATTTTATTTACAGAGCAATGAAACGGAACAACAAAACACGGTCAAGAAATACCTGGAACATCGGCAAACGATGCGACAGACGGAGACGGCCATGGCGAAGGCTGCGCTGGACACGAAAAATGCTGACGGAAGCCAACGACCGAGTGATGGACGCCCGCAACCGCGTGGCTCACCTGAAAGGCGAAGAGGGCGTCAGTGCAGGCGTTCTACCCGCTGCCACCCAGTTCCTTGCCGCACACCAACACCGCCCCTGCCGGGATGTCCAGGTGGGAAGCTGGCGAAGTCTCCGTGCCGGAAGGCCGACTTGTGAGACATCACACCGTGCTTGTTTGAACTCAGTAGGAATGCGGGGGGAGGGGGGAGGGGGGGGGGGGCGACAATAAAAGACGAGGTTGCTTTGTTTGTTTATTGTTTAATTTAAACCGACCCCGTCCACCATTGTGGTGATTCTCAGGGTGAATTAAGAGGAAACAGCAAGACAAAAGATAAGTGAAAGAGTAAAAGGAAAGAAGTAGCACCCGCCAATCGCCCATGACAAGGGTGCTAGTGTTGCACAAAATGCACTTGAATGAGAGAAAGTGTGTGTGTGTGTGTGTGTCTATAGATTTATTTATGCCGTTATGAATGTGTTGGTTAAAATATATCATCCCTGTGAAACTGTTTAAACACGTAAGTCCGCCAAACATCATTTTTTAGAATGAAAAAATGTAATAAATCATTGAATAAGGACACTATGTTGTCATGCTTCTTGGATTAGAATTCAACAACTAGTTTAGGATTTTAGAATTTGGTAAATGGACAAAAAATAATCAGTTGTGCACTAAAGGGACTTACATGGTTTGAGTCGACCTTTGTGAAAGATCTAAACAAGTAAATCCACTCCTTCCTTTTAGAGTTTCAAGGCGGGTACGAGGTTAGAGTTTCAAGATGGGTACGGAGTTTCATGAGGTTAGAGTTTCAAAGGCGGGTATGAGGTTAGAGTTTCAAGGGGGTCAAGAGTTTCAAGCGGGTATGAGGTTAGAGTTTCAAGGCGGGTACGAGGTTAGAGTTTCAAAGCAGGTATGAGGTTAGAGTTTCAAGGCAGGTATGAGGTTAGAGTTTCAAGGCGGGTATGAGGTTAGAGTTTCAAGGCAGGTATGAGGTTAGAGTTTCAAGGCAGGTACGAGGTTAGAGTTTCAAGATGGCGTTAGAGTTTCAAGATGGGTACAAAGGTTAGAGTTTCAAGGCAGGTATGAGGTTAGAGTTTCAAGGCAGGTACGAGGTTAGAGTTTCAAGGTGGGTATGAGGTTAGAGTTTCAGGTTAGGTTAGAGTTTCAAGGCGGGTATGAGGTTAGAGTTTCAAGGCGGGTATGAGGTTAGAGTTTCAGTTAGAGATCTCAAGGCGGGTATGAGGTTAGAGTTTCAAGGCGAGGTTAGAGTTTCAAGGTGGTATGAGGTTTTTCAAGGCGAGGTTAGAGTTTCGAGGTTAGAGTTTCAAGGCGGGTATTAGAGTTTCGAGGTTAAAGTTTCAAGGTGGGTATGAGGTTAGAAAGAAAAAAAACAGAAATCTTGGTGTAGATCACGTGCATGACTATAACCCATCTATTAGTTCCAGACCAAAGCCTCCAATATTCACAGAGACATGAAAGAAATATGTGTTTGACCATTTCAAAGACAAAGCTCAAATTCAGTAGAATATGTGGTAGACTTGTGTGCTTCCACAGTTTCACCGATGATATTATGTGTTATGTGATAATTTGTTTCCATGAAGATTTTAATGAAGGACATGGGGGAGGGGGTGGGGAGGGGGTGGGAGGGAGGAAGAGGAAAGATTTGCTTGTTTCATTGCTGTTTACCCCGTCCAGCATATGCGATGATCTCAGGGTAAATGAAGGGGAAACGGCAAAATGAAAAATAAGTGAAAGAGTGAATGGAAAACATTAAGACCCATCAGCCAACCGGCCATGAATAAGAAAGAAGAGAAAGGAAGAAAGCAAGCTCGTTGCTCAAGTACGAAAATGTTGTGGGCCCCTTGTAGGTAGGCCAGCTAAAGAGGACGTATAAGTGTGTGTATGTGTGAATGACGGCAGCCGTCTACCGCTTTGCCAAAAGGGGGCTTAAGGTACTTAAATCTGAGTACTCCATGGTCCAGAGGCAAGATGGTGGCCTGTCAAGCAAAAGGTTTTGGGTTTAAGCCCTGGAAGGTTGAAGAGTTTTCTCGTATTTTTCCGAATAAACCTCGCCTCCTGGTCCATGTAGGTGGATTGACACCTAGTCCTATCAGAAACGTTGATAAAAAGGTTATTTGTGCAGATCACAACATACTGCACATGTTGATGATCCCTTGGCTGTTTACAGGGCAGTCTGGGCAAAAATAGAACATCCCATCCCTTTTTCCTCATTTTGGCCATTTCACCTAAAGATAAAAAAGCAGACTTGTACAATTGAAAAATACTGAAAGTTGTGATATAATAATATTTAAGTTATTTCAACTTTGACGATAAATCTTGTTAATTTGTAGTTAGAATCTTTTAAAGTCTTTACTTTCCTGTAGTTTAGACTAAAAAAATGTCCTGATACTAGATTATGTGAATGTCTTTAAGCTGATAGTCTAATAGAATTGATGTGGATGACACAATTTAAACTGCTAAACACATTTTTGTTAATGCCATAGAATTGATGTGAATGATATGGCAATTCAAGCCTGCTAAATACATTTTTGTTAATGCAATAGAATTGATGTGAATGACATGGCAATTTAAGCCTGCTAAACACATTTTTGTTAATGCATAGAATTGATGTGAATGATATAATTTAAGCCTGCTAAACACATTTTTGTTAATGAATTGATGTGAATGATATGGCAATTTAAGCCTGCTAAACACATTTTTGTTAATGCAATAGAATTGATGTGAATGATATGGCAATTCAAGCCTGCTAAATACATTTTTGTTAATGATAAATTGATGTGAATGACATGGCAATTTAAGCCTGCTAAATACATTTTTGTTGAAAAAAAAAAAGAAAAAAAAGGATTGATTTATATAGTCTGTATCCCTGCACAAGTGCAGGCTCACTGACTGTTCATCATGTATCCCTCAGCAGGCCATTTCATGTAAAGTATTTCTCAACGGCCTGGGGAACATACAATACAGCAGCCTGTTAGGCACTTCATACTATTAATATGACAAAATCTTTCTCTACCTGTGTAGCTAGCTGGGTGCTCATTCAGACCTGATTTGAGTATGGAGATCATAGTTAAAGAATTTTCTGAGAGCATAAACATTGTGAAAAAAATTCTTGGACCAGCCATGGGTTCTGAACCAGTGTCGTCGTGATTGCAAACTCACAACACTGCAATTTTGCTACATGTCTTCAACCAGATAGAAGGTTGACACTTGTAAGAATGTTGGCAAGAATAAAAAATAACTTTTAGTGCACGATATAAACAATATGATTTCAATATTTGTTTGTCCTGATTTTCATTGAACTTTTTATTATTTGTAAGTGCACACATCCATCTAAAATCACAACTGAAAATACTATAATCTAATTCTTGATAACTGTCTGTGAAATAAAGATTGTTGTTTTTTGTTGCTATTGTCATCGTTGTTTCTTCTTGTTTAAAACAAAAACTTTAAAAAAAACCAAACCCAAAACAGATTATTTCACACTCATGTGTGATTGTGTCATTATTTAAAGCTGAAGATAAATTATTGATGATCTCATACAACATTTTCTATGAATATGATATTGAATGTCATTGAAAATTGTTAGACACGTTTACAACCTTGTTATAGATTTCAACTAATGTGTTAAACACTAGATACATTTACAACGTTGTTATAGATTTCAACTAATGTGTTAAACACTTTTGTTGTATCTCGCATGCTTGATTGAATGCAAACATATTTTTTATACAGTATTAGATCTATATATTTGAAAGGCCATATATACAAAATAAAAACAAATGATTAAAAACAATTTTTTTAAAATCCTATATTTATTAATTTATAAATTTAGTAAACCATGGGAGATGTAAGTAGTATTAAAATTCTTTAGAATGTGGTAAATGGACAAAAATAATCAGGTGTCTACTTAAGGGACTTACACGGTTAGGAGTTTAACTTTTTGAAAGATCTATTTACAAGTAAAATCGCTCCTTCACTTACAAGGTTAGAGTTTCAAAATGACTTTGAGATTAGAGTTTCAAGGCAGGTATGACATGAGGTTAGAGTTTCAAGGCGAGTATGACATGAGGTTAGAGTTTCAAGGCAGGTATAACATGAGGTTAGAGTTTCAAGGTGGATATGACATGAGGTTAGAGTTTCAAGGCGATTATGACATGAGGTTAGAGTTCCAAGGCGGGTATGACATGAGGTTAGAGTTTCAAGGTGGGTATGACATGAGGTTAGAGTTTCAAGGTGAGTATGACATGAGGTTAGAGTTTCAAGGTGAGTATGACATGAGGTTAGAGTTTCAAGGTGAGTATGACATGAGGTTAGAGTTTCAAGGCGGGTATGACATGAGGTTAGAGTTTCAAGGCGGGTATGACATGAGGTTAGAGTTTCAAGGTGAGTATGACATGAGGTTAGAGTTTCAAGGAGGTATGACATGAGGTTAGAGTTTCAAGGTGAGTATGACATGAGGTTAGAGTTTCAAGGTGAGTATGACATGAGGTTAGAGTTTCAAGGTGAGTATGACATGAGGTTAGAGTTTCAAGGTGAGTATGACATGAGGTTAGAGTTTCAAGGTGAGTATGACATGAGGTTAGAGTTTCAAGGGGTATGACATGAGGTAAGAATTTCAAAGTGACTTTGAGGTTAGAGTTTCAAGACGAGTATGACATGAGGTTAAAGTTTCAAGGTGAGTATGACTTTGAGGACATTAGAGTTTCAAGACGAGTATGACATGAGGTTAGAATTTCAAGGTGACATGAGGTTAAAGTTTCAAGGTGAGTATGACATTAGTTAGAGTTTCAAGACATGAGGTTAGAGTTTCAAGGTGAGTATGACATGAGGTTAGAGTTTCAAGGTGAGTATGACATGAGGTTAGAGTTTCAAGGCGAGTATGACATGAGGTTAGACAAGGCGAGTATGACATGAGTTAGAGTTTCAAGATGGTGAAGAAAAACAGTTCATTTTCGTAAGTCATCAACAGGCAGAAGTTATCTCATATTCTAAAGCATGAAGCATTACAGGTGATAATAATTACCTCCTGAACACAACTGACTCTAGCCTGTTGCAAATTTTGATTACATTGTATCAAACTGTCTCCATTTCCACCTGGGTTGAACAGGGAAAAGGCGTGTTAAGTTGTTTCGCAAAGAACAAAACATCGAACCTATTTTTGCTAGGATTTTAACCCGGGACCTCGTGACCCCAAATCCGGCAACTTAGCCACTAGGCCACCAACGCCATCTGGGGAGATATTACATTTGAACTATTTTTCGCGATTACTCTACATCCATGCATTATATGCACACCTTTAATTTCAACCCAAGAACAAAGTCAATCTGGCTCTCTTGAAAATGGGACACAGCCCAAGTTGTTAGAGAGCAGTAATCTGATTCTGATCATGGTTTTCCATATGAACTGATTTACCCACATCCACAGCTAAGGTGATCTCAGGGTTTTGGTAGGATTTTTAATTTTGCCTAGACTGCCCTATAAACAACCAAGGGATATGTAACGTGCACAGAGTGTCGATCCACCTACCTGGACCAGGCCAGGGAAGTAGATTTTGCCCGAAAGAAATGAAGAAAATGTTTTAACCATTGACAGGATTCGAACCCACTACCTTTTGGTTGAGAGGCCAACGCCGTGCCACTGGACTACTGAGTCCCCTTTCAGATCGGGGATACAATAACGACATCAGTAAGAACATGGAATAAACATTGAAGCCCCGCAGGCTCCAAGACAAGACAAAAACAAAGGAATAGACAGACTAAATCTTTGGGGTATCAGACAAAATTGAAGCCACAGCCTTTGCGTCTTTGAGGACCGTAGCAAGTATGGTTGGTAGTGCAATCTCTTTTCATTGCAAAGCATTTGGGTGATGACATGGCATTTGGGTGATGACATGACATTTGGATGATGATGAAATGGCATTTGGGTGATGATTTGATGACAGGGCATTTGGGTGATGACATGGCATTTGAGTGATGACATGGCATTTGGGTGATGAGATGGCATTTGGGTGATGAGATGGCATTTGGGTGATGACATGGCATTTGGGTGATGACATGGCATTTGGGTGAGAGATGGCATTTGGGTGATGAGATGGCATTTGGGTGATGACAAGGCATTTGGGTGATGACAAGGCATTTGGGTGATGACATGGATTTGGGTGGTTCTGTCTGACAAGGCATTTGGGTGATGACATGGAGGTTGTGGGCACGATTCTCTCTGGCATCCAAAGATTTTCTTTTCTGTCAATTTCTTTGTATAATATGTCTTGTCTTTGTTCTTATGGGGCTTCAATCTTTTTAGTTCATCAATCTTAATTCATCAACTTCGACATACCTCTTTTCTCACTCTTTGTCTTTACATGGATATATAAAAAGTGACCCCCTCCCCACACTCTCCTTACCCATCTGGAATACACCATATCTGAATATCTCTACAAAAAGTGGTGGTCTCAGAGAGTGAACAGCTCAATGAATGATTTAAACAAATTATCAATAGAAAAATTGAAAAACCCGCCAGTTTTTTGTTTCTTCTTCATATTGAAATTTATCCATTCCACCATATGCAATGATCTCATGGTGAACTAAGAGGAAATAGCAAGATGGGAATCATGAAGAAAAGTGAAAGGAAAGAAGTAGGACCTAACAAAAATGTTTGTCAAATCAAAACAAAATGTTTGCAAAAGTTAAATCACAAACTTTATTATTAAAATGTTATGTATGTTCTTAAAACAGTTGATACATCAACTCAAACATTAATGATAAAGATAAAGAATGATTTATAGTCAACTCAAACATTAATGACAACTCAAACTAATGATAAAGATAAATAAAGAATGATTTAAGTCTGTTCAAAAATGATTTAATCCGTTCAACTCAAGAACAATATATCTTTCATTAATTAAAATGTTATGTATCAAACCTTCTTATTTATTCTTAACTCAAACATGTTGATATTTATAGTCATCAACTCAAACCTTAATGATAAAGATAAAGAATGATTTATAGTCCGTTCAACTCAAACCTAATGAGATAAAGAATGATTTATAGTCCGTTCAACTCAAACCTTAATGATAAAGATAAAGAATGATTTATAGTCCTCAAACCTATGATAAAGATAAAGAATGAATAGTGATTTAATGATAAAGATAAAGAATGATTTATAGTCCGTATCCCTGTTCATTTATTCCCCAAAGGCCATTTCATTCAAAGTCCTTCTCAGCTCCCGAAGGATAACAGTACATAAGACTGTTAGGCCTTTAGTACTAACACTCTGACAAGATCTTTTCTTTTATGATTTACTCATTCACACCTGTGTTAACCATTCAAGTACAACGTTGTGAAAAACCCCACCCAGCCAGTCGTGCGGTTTGAACCAGTGTCGTTGTGATTAAGAATGATTCATAGTCACAAAAATGACATGTACATCATCGTAGGACATGAAACTGAAAATGAGTGTCATTGAACACATATTATATCTGTGATTATGGCATCTAATGGCAAAGGATAAGAAAAAATAAATTCAGTGTGGAATCATATCAATATTATCGACTCAAATTCAATTGAATAACACTGAATTTGTGCCAGTCGTTTTGAACCAGTATTACTAGCTCACAACACTACAGTTCAACTCAAAAAATGACATGTACATCATCGTAGGACATGACACTGAATATGAAATTGGACACATATTATATCTGATAATCTAATGGCAAAGGATAAGAAAAAAATAAATTATGTCATTATTATCGACTCAGAATTCAATTGTCCTAACAAACCTTAAACACAAAAACCAATCTCAAAACGATAAATCACAAGAATGAAATTTGAAATATTTTACCTCAGGACGTTTATTTTTTAAATACGTTCAAATCTTGTTTGAAAATGCACCATTCTTTTGAAAGCTCTTAGTCTTAATTTAATTGAAAATTAATATTTGTCCAAAAATTAATAATTTTTTTGGGGGAAAATCTAGACATAGGTATTATGTATAATGTCTATGTAATGTAATAACGTGTCAATGTACCAAGAATGCGCCTTAAAAAAGACTGATAAAGATAAAGTCTATGAATTTATGCCCAGCCTCCGTTTTTGGCAAACAAAATCAAACGAGACTCCTCCAAAAATGCAAAATAGACCACATACTAGACATCCTGCTTAAAAGAAGATGGAGGTGGATAGGGCATGTTTTAAGAAAAGAAGAAGGGAGCATCAAAGACTGCCCTACATTGGACCCTGAAGGAAAAGGAGATGTGACAGGCCAAAGACAACAGAGAAGAACAGCAGAGAATGAAATTAAAGACTGGGATGAAACCTGGAATTCCATAAAGACGCTTGCGTGAAAACGATCCTTCATTGCTGCCCCTACATGAACTGGCAAATGGGCATAAAAGAATAATGTAATTTTGGTGGACTTGAGCTCTCCAGTTTTCAACTATTATTACATATTTGACAATTTTGGAGATATAATCATTCATTATCAGATTCAAAGTTCTCCTATGTCACAAAAAAAAAAGAAAGAAAGAAAAAAAAGTAATGATTTCCTTTATCGTTACAGTCCGGAGCTTATTTGGTTTCTATAGCGTCAGCGGAACAGGTGATAAAAATCACCTCCTGGCCAGGACGCTAGTCTGACACAGGTTTTTACTCCCAAGCTAGTGCTTGGACCAATTTAATGCCTGGGTAGCTGTGTGTTAAGTGTCTTTTCCAAGGAACACAACGTCAGCTCCTATTTGTTAGGATTGAACCCAGGACCTCAATCCCCAGTCCGGCAGTTTTGTGAAGAACGAGATGATGGATATATGTCCATTCTGTTAAAAACAAAAATGAAATTAAAGTTTGATTCTGATTACATATGTCCGTTCTCAAGCACCCTATATGTTCATGACATATTAAGATAACAATTGTTCATCTGACAAATCATCAACATGAGTTACACATTGTTCATATGACAAATCATCAACATGACATTAAGATAATTACTGTTATTAAGATTTGTTCATCTGACAAATCATCAAACATGAGTTACACACATTGTTCAACTGACAAAGCATTTACACATTAAGATAACCCATCTGACAAATCATCAAACATGAGTTACACATTAAGATAAAATTGTTCATCAAAATCATCAAACAAGTTAGATCTGACAAATTCTTGTTCATCTGACAAATCATCAAACATGAGTTACACATTAAGATAACAATTGTTCATCTGACAAATCATCAAACATGAGTTACACATTAAGATAACAATTGTTCATCTGACAAATCATCAAATATGAGTTACACATTAAGATAAACAATTGTTCATCTGACAAATCATCAAACATGAGTTACACATAAGATAACAATTGTTCATCTGACAAATCATCAAACATGAGTTTAAGATAACAATTGTTCATTACAGATAACAATTGTTCATCTGACAAATCATCAACATGAGTTACACTTGTTCATCTGACAAATCATCAAACATGAGTTACACATTAAGATAACAATTGTTCATCTGAAAAATTGAATCTGATTAAGATATTGTTCATCTTTTCTTTTAGACCTATAATAGTAATAAATAGGCCTTTCGCGTTTTGTGATGGAACCCTTCACATGATGAGGAACACAATTGTACCAAGACTATCACTCAGTAACATTACAAATAAATATGCATTATGTCAACACAGCCGATAGATAAATAACATAGCTGCCAAACTTTTTCAAAATCGAAAAACAAACTCTCAACAAACTCATTTTCCAATTTACTTCATTCCAAAGCCGATTTATAATTCAGCTTGGTTCACCTTTAAAGAAAATGCATCTTTCTGGTGAATGTAACGGTAAACTGAAATGATCTCTGGATTTTCACCCAAATCTCTCTCTGAGCCTCTGCTTTAACCCTTTTTTCATAACATCACACCTAACCCTCATATACGTAGTGTTGATTAATACAGACATGGACTCAAAATCAAAAGAACGTACTAAATACGTTTTCCTTAAGTACTTGTTGACAGCTACAAAATAATAATGAATAAAAATTGTAATTTACAACGATCATGATACACAGTAATCTCAGGAGAATTTAAGAAGAAACAGCAAGATACAAGATAAGTGAAAGTGAAAGGAAATACTAGGATCTGAGCACCCGCCAATAAGCCCCACAGTTTTCCACAAAGAAAAACTGGAAAGGAAGTTGAGTCAGCCTGACAACAAAAAATCTCAAAACAAATCAAGTTTTTCTTTCCCCAAACCAAATGTTGACTTTCTCATTATAATAATTCTTTTCACTTCCTGTAATTACAATGCCCTGAAAAAATTGAGATCTACATCAATTTTTAAAAACGTCTCATATATTCAAATCCGTATCACTTTAAGTTAAAACCATAAGAATCATAACGTGTGAGTTTTGTATCTACGTACATTCCTAGTGCACATATTCAAAAACTCAGAAAATAAGCACTGTATGAGATGACGAAGAACAATTTTTTAAAAAGCACTTGCACAATTTATAAAATATGAATTGGAAAATCAAAGGAATCCAATTCAACACTATTTTCACTAAAGTCTACGTTCAATGTGGGTTTTAAGATTAAACATTACTAATTCATGAACACCAGGAAGTGTCGTGCTGTGCCGGGTTTAACAAAAAAATGACATGACTCTAATGATGACAATATTTCCTATTGTTTTCATTTTTAGACATGTCAAGACATCTTCAAGGATCTTAGTTCTTTGTCACCCTCGTTTCTGTTCTCGATCACTTTTCCTGCAGTGATGCGGGCCCCGAGGCAGCTTTTCTCATGACATGCCCAATGAATTTATTCTCTATATATATATATAATTATTGTTTTCCCCGTGTTTCTTCCATTAACCTACTTCTTCATGTTTCTTCTTTGCTTTCCATGGGACGTTTATCATTTCTGTTCTGCAGTCCAATTACTTTATTCACACTGACTCACAACAGATCTGGAGAGCCACCCAGATATGTTCGGCAACCTCCACAGTTGATTTAAATAATTTGCATGGAATCGTTTCTTTCTGAAATGCTTCATAAGAACAGCCACCAAAGGAATAATAATAATCGCCTCCCTTTCGTCATTCGTAATCCACATGATATCAATGGGAGGAACGTTATCCGCTGTTTCTGGATTCTGATTGGAGATGATGTTTGAAAAAAGAGATAAAAAAAGAAAACAGGGTCACTTGAGTCATATATAAACGAAGCAAATGCATTTCATTTCCTTGAAATCTACCCCATCCACCATTGCGGTGATCTCAGGGTCAATTAAGAGGAAACAGCAAGATGAAAGATAAGTCAAAGAAGGAAAGGAAAGAAATATGACCTATCAGCAGCGCCCCCAACCACCGTAAGCAAATGCATAGCTACCAACTTTTTCAAATCGAAAAAAACTGAGTGCATGCCCCCATGGCCGTTGTTTTCTAACCCCGCAGCCTTTTGTGTTTGCAGGCGAGGCCATTTGTCTTTCATTCTTTAAAATATCTCATTTGTTGCTTATATTTAGTTGTTGTTTTGTAACAATTGTTTGCATGGAAGTAAAATTAAATAAAAATGTTTCTGAACGCCAAGAGAATTTTGATTTGATTTGGTGTTATCACATCCACAACTTGTTCTTTGGGAAAGATACTTCACACGCATTTTCCCACTCTACCCAGGTGCAAATTGGTACAAGCACTAGCTTGGGAATAAAAATCTGTGTCAGACTAGCGTCATGGCCAGAAGGTGATTATTGTCACCTGTTCCGCTTCACGCTATAGAAACCAGGATAAGCTCCGGCTCGATAGGTCTTAAGGGCCTTGAAGGAACTTTACTAAATCCACAACTTAAGTGACCTCGAGTGTTTTGGTAGGATTTCATTTTTTGCCTGGGCTTCCCTGTGAACAGCCACGCCCACCTAATTATATAGAATAAATTTCTCAAAACTGTGTGACATTTGATTGTTGATTACCGGCAAATGAACGGGAAAAGGACATCAAAACAAAAGGGAAGTCACTCATAAAATTCATAAATGAATTCTGTAACTTTTGTTGCAGAGTTATTGGACAAAACTTAATCAATGAAAGGATACGCATAGTGGCCACGGGTGAATGATGACCACGGTATTATGTTCGATTGTACACTACTCGTTGGCAGCTATGTAATCAATTACATTTTCAGGGTTCGCTCCTTCACGAAATAATCTGGCTTCTTGCAATTAAGTGATCCAATCTCTACAATACTGGTAGATAAAATATGAGTAAAGAAATAATGGAACATAGTGCCTTTTGATTTTAATTTGATTTACCCACATCCACAACTAAGGTCATCTCAGGGGTGTTGGCAGGTAGGATTTTTAATTTTGCCCGGACTGCCCTGTAAACAGCAAGGGGATCTTTAACGTGCACGGAGTGTTGTGATCTGCACACAGGACCTTTTATCGTCCGTCTCTGATTGGACTAGGTTTCCTTCAAACAAAAGCAAGTTATCGGGGGGGGGGGGGTCATTCATTCTGTTTTAGATGGGCTTTCGCTTTAGTGAGGATTCCATTTTAGTTTTAGCAGGTTCGACTGATGATAAATATAATGAAAATAATAAAAGTCTAAATCATAGATTTAGATCTACTGTAGATTAGTTCTATATGGCATATAAAATATATATGTATTGGACCATAACAAATTTACATCAAATTGCTGTGTTACTGTTACCTGAATAGTTTTCATCAATGAAATGACTTTCTCTTAAGTCCAGAATAGAAGGAATCGGTCTTATGAGTATCTTCATGGGAACATTGTGTGTTTCTGTTATATTTGCGGTGTGCACGGTCTTATCTTCAGGAATAGAAAATTCTTGACTAGAAGTTTGGGATGACATTGCGGAAAAAGCCAGAGGTGATGTGTTGAAAAATATGTATGGAAGTTTCTGGCAAGAGTTGAATTTATTAACAGTCTTGTCGTTCGAAAGTGAATAATGATCTTGAAATATCCTGTTACTGAGATATCTTGTCTGAGACTTTCCGGTGGATTGAGTTTCCCGTTGAGAGTGATGAAAAGCGGCAGTCCTTCCTAAGGAATGCAGACAAACCACAAATGACAAAAACACTGCGTTTACGTTTCTGCCTGACCAATGTAGTGACCACAAAACAGACTTGGAATTTGATCTATATCTAGCTCTAGACTCGATTAAATTCTTTGTACATGTTGAACATCCGGCTGAGTTTTGAATGACAATGTGAAGTCTTGTAAATCTAAATGGTAATTTCCACATTGCTATGAGAACAAAAAGAAGAGGAGATTTGTATCCGTGACGAAGCTGGTTTAAGTGGTTTATCATTGCTTGGTTGGCACAGCATCGATTCCGTGAAGTGTTTGTTTGGCTCCGGGGTCAAGCAGTCAAGGTCGGGGCAACTGTAGCAGACACCACAGATCGACGCCTTTTTTGAAAATTACTTAAATATGATTATTTTCAAGAGTCAGTGAATTAAAGCCTTACTTAAAATTTTTCCATGGAATTTATAACACACATAAAAATACAATAACAGCTATCAACGATACACACATATCTTTGTTGTAATTAAAATGGATTCTAAATGCAGCAGTCCTCTATCATGACATGTTGACTGTGTCAAGGCCGTTAGGTCGAGATGTAAAAGTAAAACTTGAATTAAATTAATAATTTTAAAAAGTCACACCGAGGACACTTTTTTGTACGCGAGGCTACAGCAGTCTTACAGACACAACGGTCTGCTTCATGAGTCATGTGAACAAGGCAAAGACTACGTTCTCTAGATCTAGATCTAGATTTAGTTATTTCTATGCAATACATGAATGGTCCACCGCAACTGGTATATTAATTAATTATTTTAGAATAGCCTTTGTTCTTATCTTATCCATAGACTACTTTAAGGTTGAGGGCTCTCTATAGGCCTACATGTGACGCCTAGCAATATTATAATATAATTTTTTAGTTTCGAGCCGGTTGTTTTTTGTGTGTCACTGTCAGTGGCTCCGTTACTAGGCCACTTAGTTCAACTCTATTTCGCATCATGTAGGATCTGAGTTCTAAATGATCCTAAGATCGTCGTCATTTGAAGAACTTTTCTAGCATAAAAGTGATGTTTTAATTTTAAAGAAACATATTATGTTTAAGGGGGAGGGGGTGGGCGGGGGCAGGTCCTGGGCATATTTTTGTTTATTATTTGACACAGACAATTTTAACCATGACCATTGTATTTGGCATGTCTAAATTCGCTGTAAAAGATATTAACATTTTTCTATCATGTGGTTGCTATGGGAACCCTGCCATCTTGGATTTTCATTGCGAAAATGACAACTTCATTTCAAATAGGTAGAAACAAAGTTGGCTATAACTTTGCACACATGTTATTTGATTCAATATCTAGGCGCACCCAGTAGATTTTTTGATAAATGAAATTGTTTTAATTTATTTGGGAAAAAACTGCCTATTCAGGACCCCCCCCCCCCCTCCCTCCTACTCCTCTCTCCTTATTGTTACCTGTCTTTGAGTATAATTTGCATTCACCTAACTCACCATTTTAAACAAGTTTCATAATTAAAAGCTTGGAATAGTATCATACCCACATAATCTCAGTATCGAGTGCTGACTCGATTTAATAGTCATACTTGATATCACCCTGGGTATAACACAGGCTTGTATACATTTCTATTATGTATAAGGTAAATGACTTTCTCTAACTTTAAACACAGGAACCTCAGCACCCACAATCACCATATTTTGCATAGGTTTTAAGTAACCTACTTAAGGTTCTTAGCGAATGAAATTGGATCAAATCCGTATCTGAAATGATTAGGAAAAGATTGTTTGCTTGTGATCAAGGAAACTTTTTAGTGTTACTCGATTTAATTCATAGTCATTACATTAACCCTTTGGTTCGGCGAACTTCCGGTATGGGTTTCAAATGCGATGTTAAGCTGAAAAAGCGAATTCCTAATAAGGACCATTTAAAAGGCGAATTCTTTATTTTCAGTGCCTGTAGTAATTTAGGAGTAGCTCCCTTTGCTTACGATGCTTTATTCGATTACGGTAAAAAATGTTTTGGTGTTTTGAACTGCGATTTTTGACGATTTTTCTTGTTTTATTGGTTTGTTTACATTAGCGATGGAATCTGATGATGAGGCTGATACATATAGACATGATATTGACTCTGATGATGAGTTTATGCCCGGGAGTGATGATTCTATTTCAATTTCTGAAGCTGATAGGCCTGAACTAGATCTAGATTTAGATTTAGACGATCATGATGTTAGTCCTAGGCCTACGGATCATGGTGGCGAAGAGGGACAGAGAGGGGGAAGTGGGCGTGACAGAGAGAGGTCTGACCAAGAGTGGGTTTTGGAGGATGCTAAACGATCAATATATCAATCGAACATTTAGCTTGTCCATATTCCTAAGTAGCCTGAACATTTCGTTACCTTGTGATGTGTCGTTTGAGAGCTAGATTTTTTTTCTTCAAAAGCATCTTTTTTCATAGCTATTCTCAAAAAGCCTTAGCATTTGAGATGTAAATAGGGACAAAGAGGATAGCAACCAAAGGGTTAAAAAAGCCTGCATAACCTCAGTATCGAGTATTAAATCAATCTTATAATCGTAATTGATATCACCCATACCCGACACAGTGGTTTCTGATTTTACGGCTGTCGGAGTTTGAGAGACCAGCTTTATGATGTAATAAAGGGAAAAGCATTATCCATCATCGTCTCTGGGTGTGCTTGTATCTATATAAAGCTGAACATCTAACTGTGACTGTTTATGTCTCAGGAACCACTGCACCCATAACCTCCATATTTCGCATGTAGATTTTAAACAGCCTATTTTAGGTTCTTAGTGGATCAAATCAATATATTAATTGATTGGAAGAAGATAGTTTTGCCTGCGACCCACACAATTTTAATATTGTTATTGTTCCTCACTCCTTTATTTCCGATCATTAGGTCTGCAATGAAACCTAAATATTAAATACTGTACCGGCACATGATATCACCCTACACCCGACAACCTACATGTTTTGTGCATTCATCGTTGAAAATAAAGAATGGGATAAAAAAGTAATCATAATCAGCATTGACTATGGGCATGCTTGTGATATATATATCTTCTTTTTCTTTTCTCTCTTTATTTCTCCACCAGGCTTGTGTATAATCAGAGGTCATCATGATACATCTCCCAAAGCTTGGCTATGAATGGGCCGCCTTTTTAGCCTTCTGGTTTGGAGGAGTGTGGGTGTTGTACTATCAACTGTTCTTCGTGGCGGCTTTCTACCATGAGTCCTGGAATGCCATTGTGTATAGCCACATCCTTTGTGCGGGGTTGCTCGCGCTGAACATCTACACCGACATGCTGATGATGATTTCCACCGATGTCCGTATCAAGCAGGGGCGGGCAAATCCACCAACCCAGCAAAGCCCAGCCTCCCTGGAAGTACTCGACAAATGTTTGTGCCACGTTCATGCCCAGGTCACATCACTGCAAACTGTGCGACGTGTGCATCCTCAAGAGAGACCATCACTGTTGGTTTGCGGGATATTGCATCGGCTTTGCCAACCAACGCTACTACTTGGCCATGACCTTCTACATCAGCATTGCCGCGATCTACGGCAACATTTATCACTGGGACTACCTGATGGCCATGAAAGGCGGGTTCGCCTGGACCACCATACCCGCTTTCTTTGCCCCGCACGCCGGTCTGATTTTCGGCCAGTACTCGGCGTTTGAGTTCTTTCTCACCATCAATGCCTCCGTCGGTTTTCTGTGTCTCTTTCTCTTTCTGTATTTGTTTCTCACGCAAGTTTCCCTCGTCTGGAAAGGCCAAGTGCAGTACGAGAGGAAGAAGGGCATATTGGATTACTCTTTAAGCCCGAAAGAAAACTTGCAACAGGTTCTGGGAGTTCTGGTCTGCTAGTCTTTGTGTGCCCACATATACCCAGCAAGCTTCCGGGCGATGGAACACATTTTAAGCGCAAACAAAATAAAGCTTTGTAATAAATTGTAAGGAGCAGATTTTGGTGTGATTACTGTAAAGTTTCTTCAAGGCCATTACGGCCCATGAACATGAAGCCGGCACTTATCCCGGTTTCAATGGTGTTAAGCAGAACGGCTGATAATAGTCACCTCCTGGACAGGATGCTAGTCTGGCGTGAGGTTTTTACTCCCAAGCTAGTGCTTGTACCCTTTTTTTGCACCTGGGTCGAATGGGAAAATGTGCGTTAAGTGATCTCCCAAGGAACTCAACGTCGGGCCTGGCTTTGCTAGGATTCGAACCCGTGACCTCATCACTTGGCCACCGACACCACAGTGATTACTGTAGTGATAACAAAAGTTATTGTGAGACCAAGTGATGTCCTGTTTCCTTGAAAGTGATGAATAATGACATGGAATAATTATAGTAAAGCCCAATAGGAACAAATTGTGGCGTCGATGGCCAGGTCTGACACTGTGTTTCTTAGGAAAAACACTTAACACGTATTTCCCCAACTCCTGGCCAGGACGTGATTA
Organism: Doris montereyensis; assembly: GCA_037039925.1. Lineage (NCBI taxonomy): Eukaryota > Metazoa > Mollusca > Gastropoda > Nudibranchia > Dorididae > Doris > Doris montereyensis. Next base: position 78,370 of record JAXRKP010000077.1, on the reverse strand, counting down.
TTGTCACCTGTTCCACTTTATGCTATAGAAACTGATAAACTTTAGCCCTATGGGCCTTAAGGGCCTTGAAGGAACTTTACTTTACTTTACCCTTTGGAATAAATCTGAGACAAATACAAAGAAATAGACAGAAAAAAATCTTAAGACACCAATGGAATCAAACCCACGACTTCTGCATCGACATCCACCGCCTCGCCATGAAAAGAGCATGCTACCGTCCAAGCTAACTTCGCTCTTTTGTATTTGTCTTGTGTTTGGTCCTATGAGGCTTTGATGCTATTACATGCCTTTATTCATCACTTTCGACATACCCCTTGCCTCACTGTGTCTCCTGTTTCCTTCTAACTTATATTAGCACACTTTATCATTGTTTACAGAACCTGTTCTCATAATAACCATATCATTATCAGTCCTTCATTTTAAATGCATTGATTCAGGATTTATACTCCAACTAACAACATAGTGATATTTCATTTTTAAAAATTATTTTTACAATATGATGAATTGTAATAACGGACCAACTCAAATCTTGAATATCACCGTCAGTGTGTATGAATCTCTGTTGGCAGTTAGTTTGTTCTGCTCAGTCTTACTGTACTGTGGTAACATGAGTGCAGGTGACAATCACAGTTAGATAATGGGACTGCTGTGTATGCTGTGTGTTTGACAGTCTGATCCGTTCTGTCTTGTCTTGCATTAAGTTAGTTAAACCCAGTTTAAAATCTAAATTTAGTTGTTTATGAATTTGTTCCATTTTGTTGAACATGGTACTGGCAGTGGCAGCAGCAAGTTTAAATTTAGACATGACCACACAAAAGAAAGTAAACCTGTTTTAACTTAGTTAAAGATCTAAATCTGGTTTTTCTTGCAATTTGCACCATTTTGTTGAACTTGGCAGCTGCAATTGGTAAGTTATATGTATTGTTATAAAATATATATAAAAAAATGTCCAAAGCCGCAATAAAAAGTTTCAGTCTTTAAAAAAGAAAACATTTATTGAGATCTAACTGTGGTTATTGTTGTTCTTGTGTAGAGCTACATGCGTGTCGATACTGTTTTGCTGGTGATTACGCGGCAGTTGGCGGGTGTTACTGGTAGGTCCTGTTTCTTTCCTTTGCTTCTTTCACTTATCTTTCATCTTGCTGTTTTCTTTTAATTCACCCTGAGACCACCGCGATAGTGGACAAGGTAAATTTCAATGGCAAGAAAAAAACAATATGGTGTCTCTTTCTCTTCTCTTTTTATTTCTTTATTTCTTGATGAATTTATTTAGCTTTGTGTGTGTGTTTTAATTGTTTTGTTTATCCGTATGTATTTCATAGTGGGCGGTTTGTTAGTGATACTGTTCGGCACTACTACTTTTTAATGTTTTTGCACGATTTTACTTATTTATTGTTATTACCTCTTGCTGTTTTCTCTTAATTCGCTCTAAGGTCATCTCTTGTGGTTAACACGGTAAGTTTTAATGAAGTATGTGAGGGCCGTTATGGTCCACAGAGCCGGAGCCCATCCCAGTTTCTATAACGCGAAGCTGAGCAGGTGATAATATGCTGTAATCAGGTTTTCGACAAGACACTAGCCTGACACAGGTTTTATTCCCAAGCTAGTGCTTGTACCTGTTTGCACCTGGGTCACTAGGTAGAGTTGGGAAATTGCGCGTTGTGTGTCTTTCTCATGGAACACAACAGCATATCTAGCTTGCTAGGATTCAAAGCTGTAACCTCATGATCTCAAGTCTAACAATTCTACTTCTCTGCCACCAATGTAACGGAAGGGGAGGGGGGGGGAGAGGTAAGTTGTGTTTTAGGACTTGTTTTTCTCTTTCTCTTTATTCGTTTCTCTAGGACTTGTTTTGATTTTCTCCTTGGTTTTTATTATAGACTTGTTTTCTCTTCTTTTTGTTTGTTTAGGACTGTTTTCCGTTTCTTCTCTGTATGTTTCTTTAGGTCTTGTTTTTCTCTTTTTCTTTGTTTATTTCTTTAGGACTTGTTTTTGTCTTCTTTTTTGTTTGTTTCTTTTGGACTTGTTTTTATATTCTTCTTGGTTTGTTTCTTTAGGGCTTGTTTTTCTCTTCTTCTTTGTTTGTTTCTACAAATTCTTTATGACTTGTTTTTCTCTTTTTCTTTATTTGTTCCTCTAGGACTTGTTTTTGTTTGTTTCTTTAGGATTTTATTTTCTCTTCTTTTTTTGTTTTATTCTTTAGGACTTGTTTTTCTCTTCTTCTTTCTTTGTTTCTTTAGGACTTCTTTTTCTCTCCTGTTTTTGCTTCATTCTTTAGGACTTGTTTTTCTCTTCTTTTTGTTTCATTCTTCAGGACTTGTTTTTATATTCTTCTTTGTTTATTTCTTTAGGACGTGTTTTTATATTCTTCTTTGTTTGTTTCTTTAGGACATGTTTTTATATTCTTCTTTGTTTGTTTCTTTATTCTTCTTTGTTTGTTTCTTTATATATTCTTCTTTGTTTGTTTCTTTAGGACATGTTTTTTATATTCTTCTTGTTTTTATATTCTTCTTTGTTTGTTTCTTTGGGACGTGTTTTTATATTCTTCTTTGTTTGTTTCTTTAGGACATGTTTTTGTATTCTTCTTTGTTTGTTTCTTTAGGACATGTTTTTATATTCTTCTTTGTTTGTTTCTTTAGGGTATGTTTTTATATTCTTCTTTCTTTGTTTCTTTAGGACATGTTTTTATATTCTTCTTTGTTTGTTTCTTTAGGACTTGTTTTTCTCTTCTTTTTTTTGTTTCATTCTTTAAGACTTGTTATCTCTTCTTATTTGTTTGTTTCTTTAGGACTCGGTTTATTTTATTCTTTGTTTGTTTTTCTTGGACTTGTTTTCTCTTCTTCTTTGTTTGTTTCGTTAGGATTTGTCTTTATCATCGTCTTTGTTTCTCTGGGACTTGTTTTCTCTTCTTCCCTGTTTGTTTCCTTAGGATTTGTTTTTTCTTTTGTTCTTTGGGTTTTTTTAGGACTTGTTTTTCTCTTCTTCTTTGTTTGTTTCCTTAAAACCTGTTTTTATCTTCTTTGGTTGGGACTTGTTTTTAACTTCTTCTTTGTTTTTCTTTAAATTCTGTTTTTCTCTTCGTCTTTGTTTGTTTCTTTAGCATTTGTGTTTCTCTTCTTTTTTGTTTGTTTCTTTAGGACATGTTTTTATGTTCTTATTTGTTTAATTCTTTTGGACTTGTTTGTCTCTTCTTCTGTGTTCGTTTCTTTAGGACTTGTTCTTATCTTCTGCTTTATTTGTTTCCTTAGATCTTGCTCTCCTCTTCTTCTTCCTTGTTTGTTTCTTTAGGACTTGTTTATCTCGTCTTCTCTGTTTGTTTCTTTATGACATGTTTTTCTCTTTTTTTTTGTTTGTTTCTTTATGACTTGTTTTTCTAGTCTTCTTCTTTGTTTATTTCCTTAGGATTTTTTTTCTCTTCTTCTTTGTTCTGTTTTATTTAGGATTTGTTTGATCTCTTTCTTTGTTTGATTTTTTTAGAATTTGTGTTTCTCTTCTTTGTTTCTTTCTTTAGGACTTGTTTTTCTCTTCTTCTTCTTTGTTTGCTACCTTAGGACTTGTTTTTATCTTATTTTTTGGTTTTATTTAGGACTTGCTTTTCTCTTTTTCTTTGTTTGGTTTTGTTGTAGGACCAATACACAAGAAAGGGTCTACTATGGAATGCTCAAACTATAGAGGGATATCACTACTTAGCGTGCCAGGAAAAGTATACTCCAGGATTCTGGAAATGAGACTAAGGAAGAGAGTAGAGGGTCAGATTGAAGAACACCAGAGTGTATTTAGACCAAGAAGAAGTGCACAAGACCACATATTTACAATTAGACAAATAATAGAAAAATTCCTTGAGAGAAACAGTGACTTGCACCTGTGTTTTATTGACTTAGAAAAGGCATTTGACACTGTGAGTGAGGAAGGACGAACTATGGCATTCCTTAAAAGAACACAATGTAGAGCAAAATTTGATAGAAGCCATTAAATGTTTTTAGAATAAACCAGCATGCGCAGTGAGAGTATCTGGAAATGTATCTGAAGAATTTGATGTAGATATAGAGGTAAGACAGGGTTGGGTCCTAAGTCCTCTTTTGTTTATCACATTTATGGATTCAGTCGCAAAGGGATCCTCAAAAATGAGGTAAAGTGAATGTAGGTATCTGAGAGCTCAAACCAGTAAATGTATCAATACAAATAACCAATGCTTTCATTTGCTGATGATTTAGTTCTGGTTTGAAAATCAGAAAGGGACCTCCAGTCGAATATCAACATGATGAATAATGAATTAAATAAAAGAGGAATGAGAGTAAACCAAAACAATGCTAGTAACTATGGAAGCTAAAACACAAAATCTTAAATTGGGCAGGGAGAATTTAGAACAAGTTCAAGCCTACGATTAGGCCTATCTAGGAGTAATGATTAACTCAGAGGGAAAACTAAGAGAAGAAATCAGCCAGAGAATTCAAAAGGCAAGTGCAATATATAACCATATGAAAGGCATTTGTAAGTAAACAAGAATTGTCAACAAAAACCAAAATGGCAGTATACAACACAGTTTATTGTCCTACTCTCCTCTATGGCAGTGAAACCTGAACCTTAGACAGTAGGGAATACAGAAGAGTACAGGCAGCCGAAATAAAATATCCAAGAAGAATAGTAGGGAAAACTAAAAGAGACAAAATCAGAAACACAACAATAAGAGATCAAACCAAAGCAGATCGCATAAAAACGAAGAAAGATAGACATGAATCAACTGAGACGGTTTGGACATGTAAACAGAATGGATGGCAATAGAATAGCTAATTTAGTATACAGTGCTAAAACTCAAGGTAAAAGACTAAAAGGCAGACAGGGGAGAAAGTGGGAAGAAGATATAAAAGAGGCATTAACGCAAAGATATTTAATTTTCACGGAAGGAAACAGAAAATGTCAGGACATGGCAGCCTGGAGAAAGATAATTTCGGGCATCTAAATCCATACACTGGAAAGTAGAATGGGAGTGGGAGCTGATATTACTGATGATAAAGAAAGAAAGGAAACGTTTTTTAAGGATTTGTATTTCCATTCTTTGTGTTTCTTTAGGATTTGCTTTTCTCTTCTTCTTTGTTTGTTTCTTTAGGACTTGTTTTTCTCTTCTTCTTTGTTTGTTTCTTTAGGATTTGTTTTTCTCTTTTTCTTTGTTTGTTTTCTTTGGACATATTTTGATCTTCTTTAGTGTTTGTTTTCGGGCAATGGGCAGGTGCTTGCACTTGCACCTGTTTCGGAGACTACAATCCCGCCTTATATTTACACGAGTCTCCTGTCGTGCTTGCAAGACAGTCCTGGCGGACCAAAGACTAGGGAGTTAACCTCGACAGAAAATCCAAATCAACTCCTGGAAGGGCGCCTCAAGGTGGCAGCCCCACCACCTACGTAGGCTACAGTAGTAGGCTAATCCTATGTTTACCCAAAACCAACCGATTGAGAGAAACAAAGATATTATATCCGAAAACAAACAAAGATGAAAAAGAGAAAACCAAGTCATAAAGAAACAAACAAGGAAGAGAAAAAACAAGTCATAAAGAAACAAACAAAGAAGAAGAGAAAAACAAGTCCTAGAGAAACAAACAAAGAAGAAAAGAGCAAGTCCTAAGCAAACAAACAAAGAAGAAGATAAGAACAAGTCCTAAAGAATGAAACAAAGAAGAAGAGAATAACAAGTCCTAAAGAATGAAACAAAGAAGAGAAAAACACGTCCTAAAGAAACAAACAAAGAAGAGGAAAACAAGATCAAAATGAAACAAACAAAGAATAAGACAAAAACAAGCCCTAAAGAAGCAATCAAAGAAGAAAAGAAGAACAAGTCCTAAAACACAAAAAAAGAACAAGAGAAAAACAAATCCTAACGAAACAAACACAGAAGAAGACAGAAAAAGTCCTAGAGAAACAAACAAAGAAGATGATAAAAAAACAATTCCTAACGAACCACACAAAGAACAAGAGAAAAAAAGTCCTAGAGAAACAAAGAAAAAGAGAAAAACAAATTCTAGAGAAACAAACAAAGAAGAGAAAACAAGTCCTAGAGAAACAAACAAAGAAGAGAAAAACAAGTCCTAAGGACACAAACAAAGAAGAAGTGAAAAACAAGTTCTAGAGAAAGAAACAAAGAAAAAGAGAAAAACAAGTCCTAGAGAAACAAAGAACAAGAGAAAAACAAGTCCTAGAGACAAATAAAGAAGAAGAGAAAAACAAGTCCTAAGGAAACAAACAAAGAAGAGAAAAAAGTCTGAAGGAAACAAACCAAGAAGAGAAAAAAAAGTCTGAAGGAAACAAACAAAGAAGAAGAGAAAACTAAGTCCAAAAGAAATAAAACAAGAAGAAGAGAAAAACAAGTCCTAAATAAACACACACATAAAAGAAGATAAAAACAAATCCAAAAGAAAACAACAAAGAAGAAGAGAAAAACAAGTCCTAAGAGGACACAACTTAGCCTCCCCGCCCCCCCCCCCCCCGCCCCCTGCCCCACCTCCCGTTACAATGGTGACAGAGAAGTAAAGCTGCCAGACTTGACATCAAGAGGTTGCAGCTTCGAGTTCTAGCAAAGCTAGATCTGCTGTTGGTTCTATGGGAAAGACACGTAACAAGTATTTTCCCAACTCTACCTAGTGACCCAGATGCAAACAGGTACAAGCACTAGCTAGTGGCTTGGGGATAAAACCTGTGTCAGACATACACAGCCACATAACCAGAGCCTTAGAGACAAACAGAGAGACTGAGACGGATACTGAAACAAAGAGTGAGTGAGAGAGAGAGAGAGAGAGAGAGAGAGAGAGAGAGAGAGAGAGAGAGAGAGAGAGAGAGAGAGAGAGAGAGAGAGAGAGAGAGAGAGAGAGAGAGAGAGAGAGAGAGAGAGAGAGAGAGAGAGAGGAGAGAGAGAGAGAGAGAGAGAGAGAGAGAGAGAGAGAGAGAGAGAGAGAGAGAGAGAGACAGAGAGAGAGAGAGAGAGAAACAGAGAGAGAGAGAGACAGAGAGATAGACAGAAGAGAGAAAACAGAGAGAGAGAGAGAGAGAGAGAGAGAGAGGCAGGCAGGCATACAGACAAACAGATACATGTACATAGACAGACAGATAGACAGAAAAACAAAAAAAGAGAAACGGAGATACAAACAGACTGCCTGACACAGAGGCAGACAGAGAGAGAGAGAGACAGAGACCGACATACAGACACAGACAAAGACAGAGAGAGAAAGAGAGACAAACAGATAAAGATAGAGAGAGACAGACATATACAGATAGAGAGAGAAAGGGAGACAAACAGAGAGTGGACGGCTTTAAGTACTAGAAGCCGTGTGACCACAACAATGTGTAGCAGTCAGCAGAGACAACGCTTGTCCTAGGTCATCCTGGCAAGGTCGGTGACTGGTCCAAAGGACACGTCACAGGTTAGTCAGTTACAGGCCTTGTAATGTAATGACGTCACGTTTTGACTGGCCTGGACGTGCCAAAAACTTCAAGTGAACACCAGCTTTTAGACGAGATTTGCATATCTATTTCTTGTCATCATCAGATTCTAAAATGATTTTAATGCATTGAATAACCGAACTTCAAACACACGGAAAGCGGCTCATTTTCAAGAAAACAATATAATTGAAGAACAGACGGGCTTTATTCATGCACAATTTGCACAGTTTAAAAAAAAACAGATAAAAAGAAACACCGGGGAAAAGAAAATACAACAGAACAATTAAGACATGCGTTTAAGATTAAAACTAGGGAATCCCATCGTTCAGGTGACAGTCTGTATCTTGGTGACATGTGTGACTTTTTTAATTCGGCCACTGGACAGACATCTCTGATGCTTCTATAGTCTGGTAGAAGAAAATACGAAGTATTATTACTATCTTTATCATTTTTATTATTATTATTATTATTATTATTATTCTTATTATAATTATTATAATAATTATTATTATTATTATTATTATTATTATTATTATTATTATTATTATTATTATTATTATTATTATTATTATTATTATTATTATTATTATTATTATTCTGACTAATATTATTCTGACTAATATTATTCTGATTATTATTATTATTATTATTATTATTATTTTTATCATCATGATCATCATTATGATCATCATTATTATTATTATCATTATTATTATTATTTTTATTATTATTATTATTATTATTATTATTAATATTGTTATTATTATTATTATTATTATTATTATTATTATTATTATTATTATTATTATTATTATTATTATTATTATTATCATAATTAATTATCATTATCATTCTTCTTTATCATAATCATATCTTTATTCTTTCTGCTTCTTCTCATTTTTCTTCATCTTCTTCTTCTTCTTGTTCTGCTTCTTCTTCTTTTTCTCTTCTTTTCTTCTTCTTCTTCTTCTTCTTCTTCTTCTTCTTCTTCTTCTTCTTCTTCTTCTTCTTCTTCTTCTTCTTCTCCTTCTCCTTCTTCTTCTTCTTCTTCTTCTTCTTCTTCTTCTTCTTCTTCTTCTTCTTCTTCTTCTTCTTCTTCTTCTTCTTCTTCTTCTTCTTCTTCTTCTTCTTCTTCTTCTTCTTCTTCTTCTTCTTCTTCTTCTTATAATAATAATAATAATAATAATAATAATAATAATAAAATAATAATAATAATAATATAATTATTATTATCATTATTATTATTATTATTATTATTATTATTATTATTATTATTATTATTATTATTATTATTATTATTATTATTATTATTATTATTATTATTATTATTAGTAGTAGTAGTAGTAGTAGTAGTAGTAGTAGTAGTAGTAGTAGTAGTAGTAGTAGTAGTAGTACTATTATTATTATTATTAGTAGTAGTAGTAGTAGTAGTATTATTATCATTAGTAGTAGAAGTAGTAGTAATAGTAGTAGTATTAGTAGTAGTAGTAGTAGTAGTAGTAGTAGTAGTAGTAGTAGTAGTAGTAGTAGTAGTAGTAGTAATAGTAGTAGTAGTATTACTAGTAGTATTATCATTATTATTATCATATTATTATTAGTAGTAGTAGTAGTAGTAGTAGTAGTAGTAGTAGTAGTAGTAGTAGTAGTAGTGACTCACATTGGCCCTCATTGCATGTACCCTGAAATGTAAATAGGTACCTGGTATGATGATGGCTGTGGTGGATTGTTACTGAGTGTTTACTCCGGCGTGGAAAATACAAAGCAAAATATCAAGAGAAAAAGCCAACAACAACCCGACAGTAGCAAAGACATTTCAATCCAATTCAATTCAATTCATTTCATTCAATTAAATTCAATTAAATTCAAATCAATTAAATTCAATTCAATTCAATTAAATCCAATCCAATTCAATTATCTTTATATTAATTCTTTAAAAAAAGAAATCACATTTGTGTTATCACAATTTCCGTTTGAAAAATAATGGAAAACATCAATGTATTCAAATTAAAAACAAATTTAACGTAATCATCAATGTATATACGTTAAGAGGAATATGAGACATAAAGATAAAAACGTGAGTAAATAGATAGTGTGGTGAAATAATATACATAAGCAATAATTAATGACAAATCAGCTTAGCATCGTATACATTCATCAAATTATCGTAAATCATTCATTTTCCATTGATCGATATTTAGTTCTTTAACATTTGTAAGTAAAAGGCCATTATGATTTCAAAGTTAAATATGGTCAAAATTTCGCATGGCACTGGAAATAAATAAATGTAAAATATCTCTCAGCGCGGGATTTTCAATGTATAAGTCGACCGCTTCTACTCTTGTTTTGGGTATGGGGAAAAGAGGATGGGTGTTGTCTGTAAGTATACTCCCTGAGTTTGATCTTGCGTTGATTCTCATACAGATCTTCAAAGTTCTCCGGCTCTACATCATTTATCAGTTTCCCTACGTGTTTCAGTATCCTATTACATTTCTTCTTTTCTCTATCCCTTGTATTTCCCTATAATGTTATACTAACACTAATAACACTAATAATGCTCTTTATGCAAGCTTGATAGAAAAGACTTGCTAGATGTTATCAATTTGAAACTTATGAAGCTTCCCCATAAAACACATTCTTTAATTTACGTTCTTTAAAACTTGAATTGATTGTTTTTTGCAATTATTCTAGCTTCTCGTCAAAAATTATACCAAAGTATTTATATTCATTAACTCTCTCAACTGTTTCGTCTTTCATAACACTATCACCAGGGACACAAAGTCCAAACGGATAATATGCAGTTGATGATGATGTGTTTGCTGTTGTTTGATTATCATCTTCTTATCTTGTCAGTTGTCATGACATGCTCTTCTGGGATACGACGGCTGATATTCCAGACAACGAATTGACTAAACAAACATCAGATATCATTAGGGTTGGGGAAAAAAAAACAACCCAACTGGAGTGTAGATCCTATAAAAAAAACTATCTGGCAACATGTCTAGTGCTGTAAAGACATTATTCTAAAAGAAAGTCTAGACAAATACTATATTTCATAAGGATTTGCTATATTATTCTATGTCTTACCTGCACGACGTTTATTAACTATAAGATAAAACATTTCCAATCCCCTTTTCTTATTTCTGAAATTAATTCGATATATATCTTCTTATTTACAAGTATATATCATAATATATATTCTACATACCATCTATTGGACAAACTAAACTGTGTATTTAATTATATAGTAGATTTGGATCTCTAAAATCTGTGACTTTTATGAATATATCTATTTCTGTGTCTGTAAATTGTGTGTGCGTATGTGTTTGTAAGTGTGTGTTTGTGTTTAAGTGTGTGTGTGTAAGTGTGGCCGAGTAAGTGTGTGTGTGTATGTAAGCATGTCTAAGTAAATGGGTGTCTAAGGTTGTGTGTGTGTGTGTGTGTGTAAGCGTGTGTGTAAATATATGTGTGTGTGTGTGTGTGTGTGTGTGTGTGTGTGTGTGGTATCTGATTGGAGGACAGTAGTGTTTAGAACAGATCTTACCGAACGACCACCGCAGTTCATCCCATCAGTGGTCTCAATGGCGATGCAGTCGCTAAGTAACTGAGCTCAGGTCGTTGGCACCTGAAGGTGGAGCAAGTTCGTGAAACCTGTGGGCATACCCGATATGTTAGAAAGATCAGTCATCATATTAGCATCAGCTTCATCATTTTTCTGTTTGCATACACAATATGTTAGAAAGATTTGTCATCATATCACCATCATCTTCATCATTTTCTGTTTACATACACGATATGTTAGAAAGATTAGTCATCATATCACCGTCATCTTGTTATTATTATTATCATTATCATAATAATAAAAATAATTCATGTAATTATTATTATTATTATTATTATTATTATTATTATTATTATTATTATTATTATTATTATTATTATTATTATTATTATAATCATCATCTTCATCATCATCATCATCATCATCATCATCATTATCATTATCATCATCATCATTATTATTATTATTATTATTATTATTATTATTATTATTATTATTATTATTATTATTATCATTATTATTATTATTATTATTATTATTATTATTATTATTATTTTTATTATTATTATTATTATTGTTATTATTTTTAATATTTTTATTATAATTATTATTATATTATTATTATTATTATTATTATTATTATTATTTATTATTATTATTATTATTATTATTATTATTATTATTATTATTATTATTATTATTATTATTATTATTATTATTATTATTATTTATTATTATTATTATTATTTTATTATTATTATTATTATTATTATTATTATTATTATTATTATTATTATTATCATTAATATTTCTTTTTCTTAGTCGGCTGGCTTTGAGTGAGTAGGCGATTGCCGCACTGCACACTGGGTAGGTGGTTGGGCTGCCACCATGAGCCCCCCCCCCCCCCCCTACCGGCCCTTGGCTTATATTTTTCTCTCAGGGATAAATCCCTTAGCTTTTGGTCAGCCAAGGCGAATCTTGAAACGAGCACTCAGTTTATATTGTTGGAACATGCAACGTCAGTGAAATCAATGAGGAAGAATCAGAATTTGCTCATGAAGTGGGAAAGGATTAACATTATATGCCCCGGCTATCACAGAAACAAAGAGAAAGGGACAAAGAATAGAAAACGTGAGATCAAATCATACTTTATTCTCCTCATGAGTAAATGTAAAAGATAGAGCTTAAGCAGACATAAGCCTCTTAGTGACACAAAAGGCAAGATATGCTGCTATTCGATAGTTGGAAATTATAAACCCTCAGCTATTACTATTATAGGTAAATATCAAACCAAAAGAAAGAGACATTAAATCATTGCTAACTTAGGCACAGAACGACGACGCTACCAAAGATGGAAAAGATGTTCTTGAAAGCAACTTTCAAATGGCCGTAGAGAATTTGACACCCCAACAGGAACCTGTGGCTTTAGGAGTTTTAAATGTTAATGAAGGCAACACTGTAGACATGTGAGGCGGAGTAATAGGTAAAGGAGGAGAGACAACAACTTCTCAAAATGGAGAGACCCTAATATCTGATTATAGCACTTGAATGGAAAATAATGAACGAGGTTAGGGGCCTTAGCCAACATAACTGAGTTTATTATTTTGTCATTCAAATGCTATAATTATAATCATATTATTATACCTCTATGAACAGTACCAAAAACATATAATAAAAGGAATTTCAAATATGATTGTAATTTTTAATTTGAATTCTGGATAAAAGAATGTAAACAGTAAACATGTGATTTAATGCTGTGTCAATCTTTACATCAAAGGGGTTCCAAACGCGGAGTAATTTTTCACGTCGCGAAAACTAGGCTAAGGAGACTACGTGGACCGGAACGAGGTCACCGATAGACCATGATCTAGAGTGTAGACCTAGAGGCTTTGATCTGAATCTAATTTTAACACACTAGATTCTAGTTTCTAGATTTAGATCTAGATAAGATCTGGACCTATATTATACATCTAGATCTGGATCTGTTCTAGATTAGGTCAAGATCTAGACCTAATCTAATTTAGAAACTAGATTTAGATCTAGATCTAGAGTCAACATGCCCGTTCTCGACCACTACGATGTCCAACCACTTTTCAGACTTTCCTATCTGTTTTTCATAACTATTTTTGCCCGGCTATTTTCGTTTTTTATCAGTCGTGTCTGCCTCAATCCCTTTCCTTTAACTGTGGGAACTTCATGAGCCTTTGTTCGACGACTATTGTACTGATTCAGGATTGCATGGCTTAAATGTAGCTTGAAAGATTTCATTGTCTGCCATTTTGATATCGAAATACTCCGTCGCTAAGGTGTACGTCACGGAGCTCTAAAATTAGATGATGACTTAACTAGTCCCTATTTGTGATTGGCTGACAGTGGTAGGAGT
>JAXRKP010000077.1:32500-60000 GCA_037039925.1 Doris montereyensis | reverse complement strand
ATATATAGAACATAAAGTAGTTGATCTAGAATATGAAATTTTTTTTATCCCCAAACAAAACAACAACCCAAATTCATGAATTTTGATTTTTTTTGTCATTGAAAGCTTTGAATAGCCATATTTGGCTCTGAAATATGGTCCACGAGGAGAGATGAAACGAATGCTCTCTTGGTATTCGAAATGAAATACCTAAGGGCTATCCTTGGTGTTACTAAGCACGATGTGCTTACAAACACGCACATACGTGACACACTGAACATGAACGAAACAATCGAGGATGTGGTGGTGAATAGGAGACTACGTTGGTTCGGACATGTTGTCAGGGGTTAAGCACAAACAAAGATCAATGCCAGCTATACAAAAGTTAGATTTCACGAATCAAAGACCAAGAGGACGTCCACCCCAAAGATGGTCCGACAACATCAGGGAGCAGTGCGGCATTCTACTCAACGGAAAGAAGGGCACTATATCTAAAGAAAAATGGAGGAAATCTGTGTGTAATTGGGTCGCAAGTGCGGCATTCAACTCCTAACAGCGGAACGTGTAATTGGGTCGCAAGGCGACTTTACGTCCTCTGCAATTAAGTCAAGTAAGTCAAGTCAAGAGCTGTGATACAGAAAAAGCGTCAGCTCCGTGTATTCCGAAACAGTTGACAAATGACCACAAGGCAGAGCACATCGGTGTTGGCACGCCTTTGTTGAAACGATGCAGGCAAAATGCACAAGACAACCTGGGACCTGGGCATGCTGATGACTTCGAGGAACCTAATGAAAGCTCTTTGGCCTCACACTTCTGATCTTGTCCAATGAAAGGTCTTGACCTCACAGTTCTGATCTTGTCCAATGAAAGCTCTTTGGCCTCTTTGATCTTGTCCAATGAAAGTTCTGATCTTGTCCAATGAAAGCTCTTTGGTTCTGATCTCCAATGAAAGCACCTCACAGTTCTGATCTTGTCCAATGAAAGCTCTTTGACCTCACAGTTCTGATCTTGTCCAATGAAAGCTCTTTGGCCTCACAGTTCTGATCTTGTCCAATGAAAGCTCTTTTGACCTCACAGTTCTGATCTTGTCCAATGAAAGCTCTTTGACCTCACAGTTCTGATCTTGTCCAATTCTTTGACCTCACAGTTCTGATCTTGTCCAAAAAGCTCTTTGGCCTCACAGTTCTGATCTTGTCCAATGAAAGCTCTTTGGCCTCACAGTTCTGATCTTGTCCATTGAAAGCTCTTTGGCCTCACAGTTCTGATCTTGTCCATTGAAAGCTCTTTGGCCTCACAGTTCTGATCTTGTCCAATGAAAAGGTCTTTGGCCTCACAGTTCTGATCGTGACCTAGGTCGCTTTTTCGCAAAATTCTACATGGATGGCATGCATTTACTCATGTGGCGATGGGGTAAAATGCGTCACTGTTGACAATTAAATGGAATGTTTAGCCTACTAACTGTGTAAGTTATATCTCAATCCTGACAAAACCTTTCATTTTACAACCATGTTATAGCCATTTTACAGCCATTTTATAGCCATTTTATAGCCGTTTTATAGCCGTTTTAAAGCCGTTTTATAGCCATTTTATAGCCATTTTATAGCACAGCCATTTTATAGCCCTTCTATAGCCATTTATAGCTATTTTATAACCATTTTATAGTCAATTTATAGCCATTTCATAGCCAATTTATAGTAATTTTATAGCCATTTTATAGCCATTTTAAAGCCATTTTATAGCCCTTTTATAGCCATTTTATAGCTATTTTATAACCATTTTATAGTCAATTTATAGCCATTTTACAGCCATTTTATAGCCCTTTTATAGCCATTTTAGCCATTTTATAACCATTTTATAACCATTTTATAGCCGTTTTAAAGCCGTTTTATAGCCATTTTATAGCCATTTTATAGCCATTTTATAGCCCTTTTATTTGTTATAGCTATTTTATAGCCAATTTATAGTCCTTTTATAGCCATTTTATAGCCATTTTAAAGCCATTTTACAGCCATTTTATGGCCATTTTATAGCCACTCTATAGCCATTTTATAGTCATTTACAGCCATTTTATAGCCATTTTATAGCCATTTTACAGCCATTTTACAGCCATTTTTTTGGTTAATTATGGGACAGTTGTCGTATAACATCCTACCTGTTACGGTGATATCACTACTTTGACCCCAGTACACATCGAACCTGTGGAAATAACGGAAAAAAATAACAAAAATACTTAGTCAAATGACAGATTCGTCCATTTAAAACGACTTCCTTCTATATTTATTGGAAAAAAAAAACAACAACAATACGTTCTGGAATATCATTGTTGCATCTTTTCTTCATGTATATAATAAAAAAATAATTTAATTTAGGCAACAATAATCCTACTACTTGAATAACGTATAGTATTACGTGCTCTTTGGATTTTGTTTTTAAAGAATTGTATTTATTTTTGTTTTTTGTTTTTTAAAGAGTCTTACCCTGTCAACAGAACTGCAACATCATAATTGTACGTGCTTTGGTAGTTGCCATGTTGAAGAAAACCTTTCAACCTCTTTAACATCTTTCTTGCGTCCACTTGATGTCCATTGGATATTCGTGAAAGTGGTACCACGTTTTTCTAATGAGAAAAGGAAAATATTCAGGGGATGTTTTTCGAGCTTATCAGGAAGAAGATAAAATAAATATTCACATATTTTTATCAGTTGACAACATGTTTTCCTATTGGAACAATATTTTAAATGATATTCATGGTATTTGTCAGATGACACCATGTTTTCCTATTGGGAACAATATTTTAAATGATATTCATGGTACATGTTTTCCTATTGGGAACAATATTTTAAATGATATTCATGGTACTGTTGTCAGATGACACCATGTTTTCCTATTGGGAACAATATTTTAAATGATATTCATGGTACTGTTGTCAGATGACACCATGTTTTCCTATTGGGAACAATATTTTAAATGATATTCATGGTATTTATGTCAGATGACAACATGTTTTCTTACTGGGAAAAATACTTTGATGCTCATGGTATTTTTGTCAGATGACACCCTGTTTTGTTATTGGGAGAAATGTTTTGTTATTGGGAGAAATATTTTGTTATTGGGAGAAATGTTTTGTTATTGGGAGAAATGTTTTGTTATTGGGAGAAATGTTTTGTTATTGGGAGAAATGTTTTATTATTGGGAGAAATGTTTTGTGATTGGCAGAAATGTTTTGTTATTGGGAGAAATGTTTTGTTATTGGGAGAAATGTTTTGTTATTGGGATAAATGTTTTGCTATTGGGAGAAATGTTTTATTATTGGGAGAAATGTTTTGTGATTGGAAGAAATGTTTTGTTATTGGGAGAAATGTTTTATTATTGGGAGAAAGATAAAATAAAAGACATTCTCGCTACTGGATCTAACAGGTGTAGATCAACAGTCAACAACCACTTTTTTTTCAAAGAGTGCCCGATAGCTTAGAGAACTATATTTTCAAATCAATACACTGAATACATAAAAAGAAAAATAGAGAAAAATACTAATGAATTGTAGCAATCACAGATTCGTTTTCGTCGTCCTCAAATCGACAAAGCTATTCGTGATAAGATAAGGTGTCAAAGGGAATTTACTCTGGTCACGTTTTAAATCTAAGTGAATAAATTACAATACAATCCATCTCTTTCAATCACACTCTCTCGTCCATTAACAATTTCACGACTTAAAATTAATGCATTACAAAATCGGTGCTTTGTAAATATGGACAATACAAAATTATAGTGATTATGTTGTATAAATATGCTTTAAAATTTTATCACAGATACATTAATTTGTAAATAATGTGTTCACTTCAAAAGTTATATAAAAAAAAACCGCCCCCCAAAAAAAAAACGAAACCAAAAAAACCAAAAGCCATAAACACAACACCGCCAACAACAACAACAACAACAACAACAACAACAACAACAACAACACAACAGCCCACAAAACGTCCATTCACAACAAAGATAAATGTCTAAATAGCCTTTAAAAACATTTGTAAGTCCTTAATGATTAATGTATTTCTTAGAAAACTTTCCATTTCTGTACAAACAAGATTTATTAAAATTATACTAAATTCAATAAGAAATCGATTAAGACTCATTTGACTTTCGTAATGGAGGTTGGAACAAATACATTTCTACATCTTTCTGCTCTGGATCCTTTGTAGATAAGGCGTTGGAATCGTTGTGACCTTTCATTATTCTTTATTCAAAGCCTTGTAGTACATTACTGCCTTTTTTAATACCATTTACAGAGTACTGTTCATCAAATGATGAAAGACTAAGTTGTATTATATTTGATGATTTTTCAATTACCCTATTTAGTTTAATTGTATCTTGTAAAGTCATACTTCCTCACTCCCCAGACACCTATTGCAAAAGTCAACGTACTTTGAATAGTAGTCGTGTAAAATACTTTTAGAAGTCCGCTTATTACCTCCACAGATCAAGAGTTTTCGCCGTAAATATTCATATACGTATGTAATTTCAACGTTTTCGTCGTAGATATGAAGGGGTCGGATTTTGCAAAAAAAATTCCTCAAATCGAAAATCATTTCTTTCGTTTAGGTGAAGTTGATCTGGAGGAAATTGTCCTGACACCATTTGACAAACTCTTCTACCTCTGCAAAGTAAGATGACCCTGAATAGTTGGATCATCGGCAGGTTTGATAAGCTTTACATTTAAAAACGATGTTCTATAGTCATTTGTATAAATTGTTTAAAGAAAAGGGGATAAAACACAACCCTGAGGCGCACCAGTATTGGTGGTTATGACCTTTGACATGTTCTTATTGAGAAAAACGTATTGAGATCTCTCTGACAGAAAATAAAAAAACCCAGCAAGCAGATTAGCGGAGACATTTAGGGCCCTCGTGTTAGATTTGGGGGTTTCAATATGCTTCACGAGGTGCTGAATGGAAATCAAGACTCCATATTTGACATTTATTTCTACTTTGTAGGCAAACTGATGCGGATCTAAAGACGTGCCCACTTGATTCAACAACTTCGAAAGCATTTCCTTTTCAAATCATTTTGAAAATACTGGAGTAAATGCAAAACATTTATTTAGGATATCGAAGTTGTTTTGCATTTTTGCACAGCCACAATATTTGCCGTCTTCTATATAGTTGGTATGGTGTTAGTATTATTCAAAAGATTAAGTAGATAAGTAAAGATTGTTGGAATTGCCTGACACGCCGGTCATATTGAGTTATAAAACAAAGACGCCTTGCAGTCATTTACTCTTTTCAATTTCTGCACGTGAAGTGCATTCATTTCATGCAAAAATAGAATCAACTTTGGGAAAAAACAAAACGTTAAAAGACCCACGTGATCGATACGCTTCATGAAAATAGGCCCTTGCTATCGCCCCTTGATACACTTGTTCTATATCATTGCTAGCTCCGCGATGTCAATCAATGTCATCCCTTACTATAGCCCCTTGGTATGCTTGTTCTATATCACTGTGTGTTCCGCGATGCCAAACAATGTCAGCAACGAAAAGAGCAACAAAACAGACACCAGGCATAAAGGATTTAACGCATGGCTTCGAAAAGGTAACTTGCCAACGCTTAGTTATAGGAGAGCTCGGGTCGATATCATGTATGTTTACAAAATCGTAACCGGCGTTAATGACGGAAAAGTAAGGCTTTTGATATTTCTTTACGAAAAAGAACTGCGGAAACAGAAACGAATTGTTCCATTAAAATGCAAGATTAGAATGAGATTGAGAAATACGACCTAAGTGTGAGAGTGATACAACTTTGGAACAATTTACCAGACAAAGCTGTATGCGCAAAGACCTTAGGTACATTAATTAAGAATAGGCTTGACAAGTTCTGGGGGAGGCAGAAATAGTCTGTAACCTCAAAGCCACAATCATCACACGCCAACCAAGAACAAGAGTCTGGCGAAGAAGATCATCCAAAACTTGTGTTGAAAAAGAACGCTATGTAGACATTACTCTAATTCTGAAATTTGCTGTAAATCAATTGGTAATAAATTTGACATGCCATTACTTTATCATATGTATCTGTGAATTCAAGTTTGACATCAGACAGTGATGCTGATAGGATTATTATTTACCCCTATCACGTCATTATCATAATGTGTTTCAATAGCACTCACATCCAAAAAGATGACTGCCCTTGGTAAAATCCTGATGTTG
Source organism: Doris montereyensis (assembly GCA_037039925.1). Lineage (NCBI taxonomy): Eukaryota > Metazoa > Mollusca > Gastropoda > Nudibranchia > Dorididae > Doris > Doris montereyensis. The sequence goes on along the minus strand of JAXRKP010000077.1, from coordinate 53,822 downwards.
AGAAAAGGGACAGTAGTATACATCTCATTCGCCTGAAATCATGACCAGAAGAAAACAAATCAGACCTAGAAATGATAGAGATAGCAGGTGAAAGGAAACAAAAATATTGACAAAATAAATAATTACACAGACACCGGGCTGTGTTCATCGTCAAAGCCTTTCACGCCTACCAGGGTATATGCCACACAAAAGAGATTTCTATCTTTCCTTCTCCTGTGAGATTATCTCAAGCTCACTCCAGCTGACATCCAGTCTCAGTCTCTTCCAGTCCGTTTCTATTTTCTATGCTCCCTTGTCCACGTGTCCCATGGCCTTACCTGGTGACGTCCTCCCTCTCCCTGCGGATTCCATTCCAAAGTTGTCTTGTTATAGTTGAAGCAGGCTCTCTAGAAAGATGTCCAATCCATCTCCATTGTCTTCTCCCTAGAGTGTTTTCAATGGTTTCCATTGTTGTTCTTGCGCACAGTTCTTCATTTCTAACCCTGTCTTGCCATTTAATTCTCAACATACTTCCAAGACATTCATTGACAATGAATTGAAGTTTTTTTCATTGTCCCTCAAATAGTCTTCCAAGTGTCTGCTTCGTATAGAAGAACAGACATGACATTTGACTTGATAAGTCTTCTATTTGTGTCAATTTTTCTTTTTCTTGCTTTCCATACATTATTTAAACTGAGAGAATGCTATTCTTGCTTTTTCAAGTATTCTCTAAACATCTGCATCGGTCCCCCTTGTTTATCACCAGTACTGCCTAAACAAGTGTCTATACATGGGTAGCATTGACGTGAAGCAATAATGATGACTACATTCAATAGTAAACATTGTAAGATTTGTCTAGACATGGGTAGCATTTACGTCAAGTGATAATAATGACTACATCCAATAGTAAACATTGTAAGACTTGTCTGGACATGGGTAGTATTTACGTGAAGTGATAATAATGACTACATCCAATAGTAAACATTGTAAGCTTTGTCTGGACATGGGTAGTATTGACGTGAAGTGATAATAATGACTACATCCAATTGTAAACATTGTAAGATTTGTCTAGACATGGGTAGTATTGACGTGAAGTGATAATAATGACTACATTCAATTGTAAACATTGTAAGCTTTGTCTAGACATGGGTAGCATTGACGTGAAGTGATAATAATGACTACATTCAATAGTAAACATTGTAAGATTTGCCTAGACATAGGGTAGTATTGACGTGAAGTGATAATAATGACTACATTCAATAGTAAACATTGTAAGATTTGTCTAGACATGGATAGTATTGACGTGAAGTGATAATAATGACTACATCCAATAGTAAACATTGTAAGATTTGTCTAGAAATGGGTAGTATTTACGTGAAGTGATAATAATGACTACATTCAATAGTAAACATTGTAAGCTTTGCGAAAACATGGGGTCGAAATCGATTAATTGAGCAGAGATAAATAATCGCGTAGGAGGCAATGCATTTTGCATTAGCTTATGGACAGCACTGACAGTCATACATACATACACACACAGTGCTTTTATATAATAGTCACCTACGCTCACAAACTTACCTCCTTAATGAAGAAGTTAAGCTCTTCTCTAATTGCCTGTTCAGCGGCAATTCTGTTATTAGCACCATAACCTATATATCTGCAGATGTATTTAGGAATCCAGATTTCACTACTTACTACAGTGAATGCAAAGAAGGACATAATATATATATATAAAATAATGTGAGCAAGAATAAATAAAGCCAAAGCAGGTACATCCTTATTTTCCCTATTCCACAACATGACGTCACAGTGGAGTCAATATAGTGGTGTGACAAAGAGATTTGAATGCCAGGCAGAGACATGCAAAACGGTGTGTGAATATCAGGTAGAGACATGTGACAAAGGTGTATGAATAACAAATAGGGATGTGTGAAAAACGTGTGTGAATACCAGGTAGAGACGTGCGACAAAGGTGTATAAATACCAGGTAGAGACGTGTGACGAATGTGTATAAATACCAGGTAGAGATGTGTGACAAAGGTGTATGAATACCAGGTAGAGACGTGTGACAAAGGTGTATAAATACCAGGTAGAGATGTGTGATAAAGGTGTATGAATACGAGGTAGAGATGTGTGACAAAGGTGTATAAATACCAGGTAGAGATGTGTGACAAAGGTTTATAAATACCAGGTAGAGACGTGTGACAAAAGTGTATGAATACCAGGTAGAGAAAATTTGAAAAAGGTGCGTTAACACCAGGTGGAGACGTGTGACAAAGGTGTGTAAACGCCAGGTAGAGACGTGTGACAAAGTTGTTTGAATATCAGGCAGAGATGTGTGACACAGGAGTGTGAATACTAGGCAGAGACATCTGGCACAGGTGTGTGAATACTAGGCAGAGATGTCTGACACAGGTGTGTGAATACTAGGCAGAGATATCTGACACAGGTCTGTGAATACTAGACAGAAACGTCTGACAAAGGTGTGTGAATACTAGGCAAAGATGCCTGACACAGGTGTGTGAATACTAGGCAGAGATGTCTGACACAGGTGTGTGAATACTAGGCAGAAACGTCTGACACAGGTGTGTGAATACTAGGCAGAGACGGCTGACAAAGGTGTGTGAATACTAGGCAGAGACGTCTGATAAAGGTGTGTGAATACTAGGCAGAGACGTCTGACACAGGTGTGTGAATACTAGGCAGAGACGTCTGACAAAGGTGTGTGAATACTAGGCAGAGACGTCTGACAAAGGTGTGTGAATACTAGGCAGAGACGTCTGACAAAGGTTTGTGAATACTAGGCAGAGAAGTCTGACAAAGGTGTGTGAATACTAGGCAGAGACGTCTGACAAAGGTGTGTGAATACTAGGCAGAGACGTCTGACACAGGTGTGTGAATACTAGGCAGAGACGTCTGACACAGGTGTGTGAATACTAGGCAGAGACGTCTGACACAGGTGTGTGAATACTAGACAGAGACGTCTGACAAAGGTGTGTGAATACTAGGCCGAGACGTCTGACACAGGTGTGTGAATACTAGGCAGAGACGTCTGACAAAGGTGTGTGAATACTAGGCAGAGACGTCTGACAAAGGTTTGTGAACACCAGGTATAGATGTGCAACAAAGGTAGTTCAATACCAGGTAGAACCATGTGAAAAGGTCTGTGAAGACCAGGCACAGACGCGTGACAAATGTGTATAAATACCAGATATAGACGTGTGTCAAATGTGTATAAATACCAGATATAGACGTGTGTCGAATGTGTATAAATACCAGGTATAGACGTGTGACAAAGGTGTATGAATACCAGGTAGAGACGTGGGACAAATATGTACAAAATTCCAGGTATAGACATGTGACAAATGTGTATAAATACCAGGTATAGACGTGTGACAAATGTGTATATATACCAGGTACAGACGTGTGGCAAAGGTGTATATATACCAGGTACAGACGTGTGACAAATGTGTATAAATACCAGGTACAGACGTGTGACAAAGGTGTATGAATACCAGGTAGAGACGTGGGACAAATATGTACAAAATTCCAGGTATAGACGTGTGACAAATGTGTATAAATACCAGATATAGACGTGTGTCAAATGTGTATAAATACCAGGTATAGACGTGTGACAAAGGTGTATGAATACCAGGTACAGACGTGGGACAAATGTGTATAAATACCAGGTACAGACGTGGGACAAATGTGTATAAATACCAGGTACAGACGTGGGACAATGTTGTGTGGACACCAAGGAGAGACGTGTGACAAATGTGTGTAAATACCAGGTATAGACGTGTGACAATGCTGTGTGGACACCAGGGAGAGACGTGTGACAAATGTGTATAAATACCAGGTATAGACGTGTGACAATGTTGTGTGGACACCAGGGAGAGACGTGTGACAAATGTGTATAAATACCAGGTATAGACGTGTGACAATGTTGTGTGGACACCAGGGAGAGACGTGTGACAAATGTGTATAAATACCAGGTATAGACGTGTGACAATGTTGTGTGGACACCAGGGAGAGACGTGTGACAAATGTGTATAAATACCAGGTATAGACGTGTGACAATGTTGTGTGGACACCAGGGAGAGACGTGTGACAACGGTGCGTGAATACCATGTAAACTTGCGTCAATGTTGTGATAATACTAGGAAAAGACGTGTGAGAAAAGTATCTGGATACCAGACAGAGACGTGTGGCAAAGGTGTGTGAATACCAGGTAGAGACGTGTGGCAAAGGTGTGTGAATACCAGGTCAAGATGTGTCACACAAGTATGTGAATAACAGGTAAAATGTGTTACAATGTTGTGTGAATACCAGGTAAAACGTGTAACAAAAGTATGTGACTTCCAGATATAAGGGTGTGACAAAGGTATCTGAATACCAGGTAGTGAAGTGTAACAAATGTGTAAATACTAGGTAGTGAAGTGTGACAAATGTGTGTAAATACCAGGTAATGAAGTGTAATAAATGTGTGTGAATACCAGGTAGTGAAGTGTAATAAATGTGTGTAAATACCAGGTAGTGAAGTGTAATAAATGTGTGTAAATACCAGATAGAGACGTATGACAAATGTGTGTAAATACTAGGTAGTGAAGTGTAATAAATGTGTAAATACCAGGTAGTGAAGTGTAATAAATGTGTGTAAATACCAGGTAGTGAAGTGTAATAAATGTGTGTGAATACCAGGTAGTGAAGTGTAACAAATGTGTGTGAATACCAGGTAGTGAAGTGTAACAAATGTGTGTGAATACCAGGTAGTGAAGTGTAACAAATGTGTGTGAATACCAGGTAGTGAAGTGTAATAAATGTGTGTAAATACCAGGTAATGAAGTGTAACAAATGTGTGTAAATACCAGGTAGTGAAGTGTAACAAATGTGTGTGAATACCAGGTAGTGAAGTGTAACAAATGTGTGTGAATACCAGGTAGTGAAATGTAATAAATGTGTAAATACCAGGTAGTGAAGTGTAATAAATGTGTGTAAATACCAGATAGTGAAGTGTAATAAATTTGTAAATACCAGGTAGTGAAGTGTAATAAATGTGTGTGAATACCAGGTAGTGAAGTGTAATAAATGTTTGTAAATACCAGGTAGTGAAGTGTAATAAATGTGTGTAAATACCAGGTAGTGAAGTGTAATAGATGTGTGTAAATACCAGGTAGTGAAGTGTAATAAATGTGTGTAAATACCAGGTAGTGAAGTGTAATAAATGTGTGTGTAAATACCAGATAGAGACGTATGACAAATGTGTGTAAATACCAGGTAGTGAAGTGTAATAAATGTGTGTAAATACCAGATAGAGACATATAACAAATGTGTAAATACCAGGTAGTGAAGTGTAACAAATGTGTGTAAATACCAGGTAGTGAAGTGTAACAAATGTGTGTAAATACCAGGTAGTGAAGTGTAATAAATGTGTGTAAATACCAGATAGAGACGTGTGATAAATGTGTGTAAATACCAGATAGAGACGTGTGATAAATGTGTGTAAATACCAGATAGAGACGTGTGATAAATGTGTGTAAATACCAGGTAGTGAAGTGTAATAAATGTGTGTAAATACCAGATAGTGAAGTGTAATAAATGTGTGTAAATACCAGATAGAGAAGTGTAATAAATGTGTGTAAATACCAGGTAGTGAAGTGTAATAAATGTGTGTAAATACCAGATAGTGAAGTGTAATAAATGTGTGTGAATACCAGGTAGTGAAGTGTAATAAATGTGTGTAAATACCAGATAGAGACGTGTAACATTTGTGCGTAAATACCAGATAGGGATGTGATAAATGTGTGTGACCGCCAGATAGAGACGTGTGACAAATGTGTGTTTATACCAGGTAGAAACGTGCGACAAAAAAGTGTGTGAATACTATGTAGAGACGGGTGAAGAAGTTGTTTGAATATCAGGTAGAGACGTGCGAAAAAGGTATTTGAATACCTGTGAGAGAAGTGGGGCAAAGGTCTGCGAACACCAGAGAGAGAAGTGTGATTGAATACCTGTGAGAGACGTGGGGCAAAGGTCTGCGAACACCAGAGAGATAAGTGTGAAAAAGGTATTTGAATACCTGTGAGAGACGTGGGGCAAAGGTCTGCGAACACCAGAGAGAGAAGTGTGAAAAAGGTATTTGAATACCTGTGAGAGACGTGGGGCAAAGGTCTGCGAACACCAGAGAGAGAAGTGTGAAAAAGGTGTGTGAATACTAAGGATGGCAACGATGTCGTAAACATTGGCTGGAGAAGTGTGATAAAAGGGTGAGAACAGAACTTACAGAGTTGTGTGAACATACTTTAAAGAGGTGTGACATAGGTGTGTGAACACAACGTAGAGAAATCTGACAAAATGTGTCTTTGTTGCTGTCTGTCTGTCTCTCTGTGTCTATCTATGTCTCTATCTGTCTGTTTGTCTGTCTCTGTCTTTGTCTTTGTCCCTGTCTCTGTATCTGTCTTTGTTTATGTCTATCTATCTGTCTATCTGCCTCTGTCTGTCTCTGTCTCTGTCTCTGTCTCTCTCTCTCCTCTCTCTCTCTCTCTCTCTCTCTCTCTCTCTCTCTCTCTCTCTCTCTCTCTCTCTCTCTCTCTCTCTCTCTCTCTCTCTCTCCCTCCCTCCCTCTCTCTTTCTCTCACATACACACACACACACACATACACATACACATACTATCTGTGTCTCGTCGTCCTAAAACAAATACGCTGTCATAATACACACTGAAACACCCAATTATGACTGTGGTGTGACATTTATATGGAATCAAAGTACTCACTTCTCTACTCCTTGATTGTCCACAATAAAGAGAACTTCCACGCTGTGTTGGATACCTATGCATGGTTGCGATGGGAGAAATGGAACAAAAGTAAGAGCGATTGATACACTAATAGCAGTGCCTTTGTAGCTAGATTAAAAATTCATAAAAATTACAAGTTCATGTTTAAGTTACGGATGCCGGAATGCGAAAGAGTAAAACATAGCTGCTAGTTGTGATTATTTTGCCTTTTTTTTTTTATTGATTTGCTATATTGTATTGACATTTTTTGATTTGCTATATTGTATTGACATTTTTGATTTGCTATATTGTATTGGCATTTTTGATTTGCTATATTGTATTGGCATTTTTATTTGCTATATGGTATTGGCATTTTTGATTTGCTATATTGTATTGGCACTTTTGATTTGCTATATTGTATTGACATTTTTGATTTGCTATATTGTATTGATATTTTTGATTTGCTATATTGTATTGGCACTTTTGATTTGCTATATTGTATTGGCACTTTTGATTTGCTATATTGTATTGGCACTTTTGATTTGCTATATTGTGTTGGCACTTTTGATTTGCTATATTGTATTGGCACTTTTGATTTGCTATATTGTGTTGGCACTTTTGATTTGCTACATTGAAACCCAATTACCTTGCCATGAGAATCAAATATATGAACTCACGTTGAAATCCAATTAACTTGCCAAGAGAATAAAATATATATGAGCTCACGTTGAAACCCATTTACCTTGCCATGAGAACCGAATATATGATTATGAATTCACGTTGAAACCCATTTACCTTGCCATGAGAACCGAATATATGATTATGAATTCACGTTGAAACCCATTTACCTTGCCATGAGAATCGAATATATGAATTCACGTCGACACCCTATTATCTTGCCATGACAATCGAATCTATGAAATGATGTCAAGTCGACACCCAATTGCCTTGCCATGACAATCGAATCTATGACGTCATGTCGACACCCAATTGCCTTGCCATGACAATTGAATCTATGACGTCATGTCGACACCCAATTGCCTTGCCATGACAATCGAATCTATGAAATGACGTCATGTCGACACCCAATTGCCTTGCCATGACAATTGAATCTATGATGTCATGTCGACACCCAATTGCCTTGCCATGACAATTGAATCTATGACGTCATGTCGACACCCAATTGCCTTGCCATGACAATCGAATCTATGACATGACGTCATGTCGACACCCAATTGCCTTGTCATGACAATTGAATCTATGACGTCATGTCGACACCCAATTGCCTTGCCATGATAATCGAATCTGTGACATGACGTCTTGTCGACACCCAATTGCCTTGCCATGACATTTGAATCTATGACGTCATGTCGACACCCAATTGCCTTGCCATGACAATCGAATCTATGACATGACGTCATGTCGACACCCAATTGCCTTGCCATGACAATCGAATCTATGACGTCATGTCAACACCCAATTAGCGTTGCCATGAGAAAAGAGGACAGAGGAACTGTAGCAACTCGCTTGTGTTGAATTTGAGGCAGGCTTTGGTGACCATTAAATCTCGTTTCATTTTGGTCATTCGAGGATCTGATGAAGTTATTGTTGTTGACCTCCTTACCTGTGTCTCACCTGTCAAGGCTTTGTATATCATTATCATTCTTTGTTTTCCTCTGCTTTTTGCTACCGACATATTCCTAACGTAATTAGTTGCTCTATGCCCCTCCATCTCCCCCTCCACTCCACTTTTCCTGGTTGTACTCTCACCTGCCAACTACCGTCCTGAAGAAAGAGTTTTAACGCCAAGGAATTTCTTACAAATCCAATTATTTACTTACAGATCAAGCATATTATATTATATTTACACATATCGACAACATGCGTGATTTAAAAAATAATTCTATTAATGTATTCTCCTTTCATGGCAAGTCAATGGCTGCGGACACGGAGGTAACCGGTTCGATTCTGTTTGGCGTTTATTTTTATTTTTTTCTGTTTGTCCCCCATTCTACTTGTCTTATCTTGGTCAAGATGATACTTCAACATCTATATTTCATGTCCATATTGATCCCTATCTGGATCTGCAAGTATTCAAATCAGTTTTTCTGACATTAAAATGAACAACAAAGATCAAATTTTAAACTCCATTCATCATATGTAAACTACAACATTTGGTATGGATTAAGCGATTGAAAACAAAATTGAAATAGAAGAATGATTACCTTTTGATTGAACCGAATAAAGTGTACAGCCTAAAATGGCAAACAGGAAACATAATGACAGCTTCATCTTCCTATAGTATTACCTATATAAAGAAAGTAAAAACATTTTACAACAACCTGAAATGTAATAAGATGATGTCATAGACTATAAATATACACTTTCTGGTTTTTATTTTTTTATTTTCTTATTAGTCTCTGTTCTTGATGTCGTCTGCTCTCTGCCGTAATTCTGACTCGTTTTGTCCAGCCTGTTGACATCACACTGTGTGACATCCGAATGAGTTTGTACAAATTCATCCCTATGTTGTCTGGTAAAGGGGAATATCCGAAACGTCACATTATGTTTGTTCCCACTTCAGTGGTGGGATTGTCACATCTCCCTGTGTGTGTCATTGTTGCCTTTGCTTTGCTGTTATTCTATGAAGTTTGTACCAAAACTAATGTAGGGAAAGGCAATTTTGAACAATCAAAAACGTTGTTGAATATCTTAAACAATTACAGATGTCATAATAAAACGTGGCGATTTCTCAAATTTGTCAAAAATAACACGACACCCGCCTGACATCCACTGAAGCGAAAGAGATTTCTACAGGTCTGTACCGTTCTCAGCCACCAGTTACTGCTTGAAAGAAAGGTGGTGAAGAATACCTACTATATCCTTCTACTGATAAGTAAAACAATGTTTCTCCAATACCGTTGTGGTACAAGGGCTGGAGCTTCTCCTGTTGGAGCTCATTTGAAGATATGCGTGTATCAAACCCATGACTAAAACCAAAGTATAGATTAAGAAAGAAAGTTAATCATCTTGTGTCTAAAGCCATAGTTGATGACTAAGAACAAAGTATAGATTAAGACATGATTTGTGTCTGAAGACATAGTCCTGGAAATGTGATTTCCACTAACAAACAGTCTGAACACATTTGAACATCATACAATGAAAAAGAGTTGCCTACATGCATGTATTGCAATACTGTGTGATGTGTCTGTGAGAGAAGTGAGAAATGTGAGAGAGAGAGAGAGAGAGAGAGAGAGAGAGAGAGAGAGAGAGAGAGAGAGAGAGAGAGAGAGAGAGAGAGAGAGAGAGAGAGAGAGAGAGAGAGAGAGACAGACAGACAGAGAGAGAGAGAGAGAGAGAGAGAGAGAGAGAGAGAGAGAGAGAGAGAGAGAGAGAGAGAGAGAGAGAGAGAGAGAGAGAGAGAGAGAGAGAGAGAGAGAGAGAGAGAGAGAGAGAGAGAGAGAGAGAGAGAGAGAGAGAGAGAAAGAGAGAGAGAGAGAGAGAGAGAGAGAGAGAGAGAGGCAGAGAGAAACAGACAGACAGAGAGACAGACAGAGAGAGAGACAGAGACAGAGAGAGAGAGAGAGAGAGAGAGAGAGAGAGAAAGAGAGAGAGAGAGAGAGAGAGACAGAGAGCCAACAAACAGAAAATTCGTCTGGCTAGAGTTTAGATATTTACTTTGGTTTCGAGCCAACGAACCAGAAAAATTGGTCTGGCTATATCTTGTTTCAGTATTCGTCCTGATACCACAACTGCCATTGCTCTAAAACACACGTTTTGAAATAAAAAAGGAGTGTGGGGGTTGGGATGTAGCTCCTGTGCATAGTCTTTAACAGTCCTTGCAAAAGACAATTTTAACCGCTACTATTAAACTCAGCACGTCTAAATTAACTGCAGAAAATTTAGAACAAAAACATGTGTTTATCATAATGTTGCCATAGAAACGCCACCATCTTGGATTTTCAATACGAACATAATGTCAACTTAAGTTATAGAAGGTTTTTTAATTTTAGATAAAAATCATTGTAATTTTTCAGACGTTTTTGGTTCACTTTTGAAAATTGCAACGCTTTTGATCTTATGAATATTTTCTATTTTCGGCAAATGTTATGACAAAAATTATTGCTTATGCAAACATTTGAAATTTATATTACAAATCGCCGCCAATCGATTTATTTTAGTATTTCTCTATCGATGCTATATAACAAATTTGAGGGCAATCGGACTATAAATGGAAAAAAACCAATTGAGAAATTATTGTCAAAAGTAACATAGTGAGATAATCGTATTTGAAATTGGAAGTGTCTAGCGAGACCCCCAAATGGGGTCTACCTAGCCAACGAGGCTGGGAAGACCCCAGAAATATTCTGCTATTTGCGCACGCGTGATTTTGCGTTGTTTCCACCTCCTTCCCTCGAATGACAGTCAGTGGCAGATTATTTCGAAGATTTTGTTGCCTTCAAAACTGTTGTTAACAAGAGGGCCCCATTTGGGGTCTCCCTAGCCTCTTCCTTTTTTAAAAAAGAAAATCCTGTCTCATACACAAGAGTTGGCTGAACTGTTGTCAGTTTCTAATGAAACACGTGAAAGTGGCCACACTTAGCCTCGGATTGAGGTAGAATCTAATGAAAATCTCCCCTTTTCACTGAAACTCAAATCTTTTCGACACGAAGTGAACGGCAGCGATGTAGTGGTGAGTCTTGTTGAGCAATACCATCGCACGTCATGTGGAGTATCCATTTGGGGTCTCCTAGCCTCGCTGTCTAGATGGACCCCATTTGGGGTTTCCCTAGCCTCACTGTCTAGATGGACCCCATTTGGGGTTTCCTAGCCTCGCTGTCTAGATGGACCCCATTTGGGGTTTCCCTAGCCTCGCTGTCCAGATGGACCCCATATGGGGTTTCCTAGCCTCACTGTCTAGATGGACCCCATTTGGGGTTTCCCTAGCCTCGCTGTCTAGATGGACCCCGTTTGGGGTCTCCCTAGCCTCGCTGTCTATATGGACCCCATTTGGGATTTTCCTAGCCTCGCTGTCTAGATGGACCCCATTTGGGTCTCCCTAGCCTCGCTGTCTAGATGGACCCCGTTTGGGGTCTCCCTAGCCTAATTGTCTAGATGGGCCCCGTTTGGCGTCTCCCTAGCCTCTTCCTTTGAAATTATCTTTTGACTTAATCGTCTGGGTTCTTTTTCTCACATCAATGTAGAAAAGAGAAGAATGTCATTGGGAAGCGTTATGAAAGTTCGGATTTTATTCAGGGCAATTCGTCCGAAGTAGATTTTTTGGATAGAGTACATTGTGGTGATTTAAACGAGTACAAACTTGCAACACCCGCAAAGACGAAACGAAATAAGATATATAGTCAGACTTTCAAAAAGCAAACGACTACCCGCTCAGCAAACGCAGTGTCTCCGGTAAGTAGATGCGTATGACCAAGGAATATCAAAATTTGCTTATTTATGCAATTTGAAAACAATGACGTAAAGAAGTGGAAAGCAAACAAAAGAGAGAAAGAGTTTGGGAAAACGGAAAAAAGTTTTTTAAAAAAGTCACATTACGAATGACACGTGGCATACAACTCCACGTTGATGGGACTAAGAATTTTGGTCTACATAGCTGGTTTTGCACACGGCCATGTCGCCGAAGTAACTTGTGTGGTTCAATATATTATGATATATGGATACAATAATGTATTTGCAGATGCGTTGTTCTCACAGTGAACGCTGGTCTTCATCTTTATTTTTGCACATGACTTTTTAGCGCCAAGGCCCTATGTTTGTGTTTAGATAAGCCTGCATTGCAATTTTATTGTCTTGCTTAATTTTCGTGTTTTTTTGAAAACAATGCTTTCTCTTTTTTTCCGGGTCTTTCTTGTAGTATTTTGAACGGAAAAAAAAGTTTTTTTTAAAAATCACATTACGAATGACACTGTGGTCATTGGATCTCACGTTGATGTGACTTTTTGGTCTACATAATTCTGTACTTTTAACACGATGTCGCTTGAACTTGGCACACATATGATTTATATTATATATAACGTTACTTAGAGGTCTGTGGCGTCGGTGGCAGTGAATGCTGTTAGGCTGCTGGACTTTTGATCATGACTTTTTAGCGCCAAGGCCCTATGTTTGTGTTTAGATAAGCCTGCATTGCACTTTTATTGTCTTGCTTAATTTTCGTGTTTTTTTCTTCTTTTGCTTTCTCTTTTTTTTTCCGGGTCTTTCTTGTAGTATTTTGATATATCGAACGTATGTGTACTGTACGTGTCATTGGATCTCGCGCTGTGTGACTTTGCTACGTAATTCTGTACTGTTTAACAGATTCGCTTGAAGCTTGGCACACATATGATTTATATTATATATAACGTTACTTAGAGGTCTGTGGCGTCGGTGGCCGAGCGGTTAGGCTGCTGGACTGGGGATCATCAGGTCCCGAGTTCGAATCCTAGCAAAGCCAGGTCCGACGTTGTGGTCACTGGGAAAGACACTTTAACACGCATTTCCACTCACTCTACCCAGGTGCAAATGGGTACAAGCACTAGCTTGCGAGTAAAAATCCTGCGTCAGATTAGCGTCCTCGCCAGGAGGTGATTATTGTCACTTGTTCCGCTTCACGCTATAGAAACCGGGATAAGCTCCTGCTCTATAGGCCTTAAAGGCCTTGAAGGGACTTTACTTACTTATTAAGAGATCTACGTATCGGAGTTTTGATATCTTTGTACTGTCTAAAAATTGTATGATTTTGTTTTTACATTTGAGAGAAATTAAGTTCGTTCTGGTCTCAAAATAAACGATACGATAGTTTTAGGATATTGGTTTGAAGTTTCTATGGAAAAAAAATATATAAAGCCCTGAAATAAAAACTGTAGGACTACTTAATTTTTTGAAAATTGTAAAAAGTTGACCGAGCTCTGTCACACGAAATTGAAGAGGGTGAGGCATATGAAAGCTGAGACCGTGGGTTCGCTATTTCTGACACTGACAGCCTGTGCTGTGAGGCATATGAAAGCTGAGACCGTGGGTTCGCTATTTCTGACACTGACAGCCTGTGCTGTGAGGCATATGAAAGCTGAGACCGTGGATTCGCTATTTCTGACACTGACAGCCTGTGCTGTGAGGCATATGAAAGCTGAGACCGTGGATTCGCTATTTCTGACACTGACAGCCTGTGCTGTGAGGCATATGAAAGCTGAGACCGTGGATTCGCTATTTCTGACACTGACAGCCTGTGCTGTGAGGCATATGAAAGCTGAGACCATGGTTTCGCTTTGTCTGACAGCGTCTGCAGTGAGGCATATGCAAAGCTGAGACCGTGGTTTCGCTATTTGTGACACTGACAGCCTGTGCTGTGAGGCACATGAAAGCTGAGACCGTGGATTCGCTATTTCTGACACTGACAGCCTGTGCTGTGAGGCATATGAAAGCTGAGACCGTGGATTCGCTATTTCTGACACTGACAGCCTGTGCTGTGAGGCATATGAAAGCTGAGACCGTGGGTTCGCTATTTCTGACACTGACAGCCTGTGCTGTGAGGCATATGAAAGCTGAGACCGTGGGTTCGCTATTTCTGACACTGACAGCCTGTGCTGTGAGGCATATGAAAGCTGAGACCGTGGGTTCGCTATTTCTGACACTGACAGCCTGTGCTGTGAGGCATATGAAAGCTGAGACCGTGGGTTCGCTTTGTCTGACACTGACAGCCTGTGCTGTGAGGCATATGAAAGCTGAAATCATGGATTCGCTATGTCTGACAGCGTGTGCTGTGAGGCATATGAAATCTGAGACCGTGGTTTCGCTATTTCTGACACTGACAGCCTGTGCTGTGAGGCATATGAAAGCTGAGACCGTGGTTTCTTTGCTATTTCTGACACTGACAGCCTGTGCTGTGAGGCATATGAAAGCTGAGACCGTGGTTTCGCTATTTCTGACACTGACAGCCTGTGCTGTGAGGCAGGCATGAAAGCTGAGACCGTGGATTCGCTTTGTCTGACAGCATGTGCTGTGAGGCATATGAAAGCTGAGACCGTGGTTTCGCTATTTCTGACACTGACAGCCTGTGCTGTGAGGCATATGAAAGCTGAGACCGTGGGTTCGCTATGTCTGACACTGACAGCCTGTGCTGTGAGGCATATGAAAGCTGAGACCGTGGTTTCGCTTTGTCTGACAGCCTGTGCTGTGAGGCATATGAAAGCTGAGACCGTGGGTTCTGACAGCCTATTTATGACACTGACAGCCTGTGCTGTGAGGCATATGAAAGCTGAGACAGTGGGTTCGCTATTTCTGACACTGACAGCCTGTGCTGTGAGGCATATGAAAGCTGAGACCGTGGGTTCGCTTTGTCTGACACTGACAGCCTGTTCTGTGAGGCATATGAAAGCTGAGACCGTGGGTTCGCTATTTCTGACACTGACCGCCTGTGCTGTGAGGCACTGAAAGCTGAGACCGTGGTTTCGCTATTTCTGACACTGACGCCTGTGCTGTGAGGAAAAGCTGAGACCGTGGTTTCGTTCTGACAGCCTGTGCTGTATTTCGACAGCGTGTGCTGTGGAGCTGACCACTGACAGCCTGTGCTGTGAGGCATATGAAAGCTGAGACCGTGGGTTCTTTGTCTGACAGCCTGTGCTGTGAGGCTGACAGACCATGGTTTCGCTTTGTCTGACAGCGTGTGCTGTGAGGCATATGAAAGCTGAGACCATGGTTTCGCTTTGTCTGACAGCGAAATCTGAGACCAGGGTGTGCTGTGAGGCATATGAAAGCTGAGACCGTGGATTCGCTTCGTCTGACAGCGTGTCTATCAAAGCTGAGACCGTGGTTTCGCTTTGTTTGACAGCCTGTGCTGTGAGGCATATGAAAGCTGAGACCGTGGGTTCACTATTGTGAGGCACATGACACTGACAGCGTGTGCTGTGAGGCATATGAAAGCTGAGACCGTGGGTTCGCTATTTCTGACACTGACAGCCTGTGCTGTGAGGCATATGAAAGCTGAGACCGTGGGTTCGCTTTTTGTCTGACAGCGTGTGCTGTGAGGCATATGAAAGCTGAGACCGTGGTTTCGCTATGTCTGACAGCGTGTGCTGTGAGGCATATGAAAGCTGAGACCGTGGTTTCGTCTGACAGCGTGTCTGACAGCGTGTGCTGTGAGGCATATGAAAGCTGAGACCATGGGATTCGCTGTGCTGTCTGACAGAGACGTGTGCTGTGAGGCATATGAAAGCTGAGACCGTGGTTTCGCTATGTCTGACAGCGTGTGCTGTGAGGCATATGAAAGCTGAGACCATGGTTTCGCTTTGTCTGACAGCCTGTGCTGTGAGGCATATGAAAGCTGAGACCGTGGTTTCGCTTTGTCTGACAGCGTGTGCTGTGAGGCATATGAAAGCTGAGACCGTGGTTTCGCTTTGTCTGACAGCCTGTGCTGTGAGGCATATGAAAGCTGAGACCGTGGTTTCGCTTGTCTGACAGCGTGTGCTGTGAGGCATATGAAAGCTGAGACCATGGTTTCGCTTTGTCTGACAGCCTGTGCTGTGAGGCATATGAAAGCTGAGACCATGGTTTCGCTTTGTCTGACAGCCTGTGCTGTGAGGCATATGAAAGCTGAGACCATGGTTTCGCTATGTCTGACAGCGTGTGCTGTGAGGCATATGAAAGCTGAGACCATGGTTTCGCTATGGTTTCTGATATCCTGTGCTGTGAGGCATATGAAAGCTGAGACCATGGTTTCGCTTTGTCTGACAGCGTGTGCTGTGAGGCATATGAAAGCTGAGACCATGGTTTCGCTTTGTCTGACAGCGTGTGCTGTGAGGCATATGAAAGCTGAGACCGTGGTTTCGCTTTGTCTGACAGCGTGTGCTGTGAGGCATATGAAAGCTGAGACCATGGTTTCGCTTTGTCTGACAGCGTGTGCTGTGAGGCATATGAAAGCTGAGACCGTGGTTTCGCTTTGTCTGACAGCGTGTGCTGTGAGGCATATGAAAGCTGAGACCATGGTTTCGCTTTGTCTGACAGCGTGTGCTGTGAGGCATATGAAAGCTGAGACCAGGGTTTCGCTTTGTCTGACAGCGTGTGCTGTGAGGCATATGAAAGCTGAGACCATGGTTTCGCTTTGTCTGACAGCGTGTGCTGTGAGGCATATGAAAGCTGAGACCATGGTTTCGCTTTGTCTGACAGCGTGTGCTGTGAGGCATATGAAAGCTGAGACCGTGGTTTCGCTTTGTCTGACAGCGTGTGCTGTGAGGCATATGAAAGCTGAGACCATGGTTTCGCTTTGTCTGACAGCGTGTGCTGTGAGGCATATGAAAGCTGAGACCGTGGTTTGGCTTTGTCTGACAGCGTGTGCTGTGAGGCATATGAAAGCTGAGACCGTGGTTTCGCTTTGTCTGACAGCGTGTGCTGTGAGGCATATGAAAGCTGAGACCGTGGTTTCGCTTTGTCTGACAGCGTGTGCTGTGAGGCATATGAAAGCTGAGACCGTGGTTTCGCTTTGTCTGACAGCGTGTGCTGTGAGGCATATGAAAGCTGAGACCGTGGTTTCGCTATTGTCTGACAGACTGACAGCCTGTGCTGTGAGGCATATGAAAGCTGAGACCAGGGTTTCGCTTTGTCTGACAGCGTGTGCTGTGAGGCATATGAAAGCTGAGACCATGGTTTCGCTTTGTCTGACAGCGTGTGCTGTGAGGCATATGAAAGCTGAGACCATGGTTTCGCTTTGTCTGACAGCGTGTGCTGTGAGGCATATGAAAGCTGAGACCATGGTTTCGCTTTGTCTGACAGCGTGTGCTGTGAGGCATATGAAAGCTGAGACCGTGGTTTCGCTTTGTCTGACAGCGTGTGCTGTGAGGCATATGAAAGCTGAGACCATGGTTTCGCTTTGTCTGACAGCGTGTGCTGTGAGGCATATGAAAGCTGAGACCGTGGTTTCGCTTTGTCTGACAGCGTGTGCTGTGAGGCATATGAAAGCTGAGACCATGGTTTCGCTTTGTCTGACAGCGTGTGCTGTGAGGCATATGAAAGCTGAGACCATGGTTTCGCTTTGTCTGACAGCGTGTGCTGTGAGGCATATGAAAGCTGAGACCATGGTTTCGCTTTGTCTGACAGCGTGTGCTGTGAGGCACTGCTGAGACCGTGGTTTCGCTTTGTCTGACAGCGTGTGTTGTGAGGCACATGAAAGCTGAGACCGTGGTTTCGCTTTGTCTGACAGCGTGTGCTGTGAGGCACATGAAATCTGAGACCATGGTTTCGCTTTGTCTGACAGCGTGTGCTGTGAGGCACATGAAAGCTGAGACCATGGTTTCGCTTTGTCTGACAGCGTGTGCTGTGAGGCACATGAAATCTCAGACCAGGGTTTCGCTTTGTCTGACAGCGTGTGCTGTGAGGCACATGAAAGCTGAGACCATGGTTTCGCTTTGTCTGACAGCGTGTGCTGTGAGGCACATGAAAGCTGAGACCGTGGTTTCGCTTTGTCTGACAGCGTGTGCTGTGAGGCACATGAAAGCTGAGACCGTGGTTTCGCTTTATCTGACAGCGTGTGCTGTGAGGCATGTGAAAGCTGAGACCATGGTTTCGAGACTTTGTCTGACAGCGTGTGCTGTGAGGCATATGAAAGCTGAGACCATGGTTTCGCTTTGTCTGACAGCGTGTGCTGTGAGGCATATGAAAGCTGAGACCGTGGTTTCGCTTTGTCTGACAGCGTGTGTTGTGAGGCACCTCGACGCTTAGGTTTGTTTATAGCTTTTTATACATCAGTTTCACACATTTTAAAGTTATAATGTTTTACCGTGCCCTTTTGCATAATAGTTTCTAGCTTCCTCTTCCTGCTGATGTTCTCTGAAGAAGATGTTGTTAAGAAATGATGATCTGGCATTGTTAGAACATGGCCGGTCTGTGCAGCTACGATTAAAATTTCCACGTTTAACGTTTTAGTTCCCTGGATAATTCCCACATTTGACATCTGTTGCACCAAGCAAATAATTATAATATTATTATTATTATTATTATTAATAATAATAATAATAATAATAATAATAATAATAATAATAATTATAATTATAATAATAGTAATAATAATAATAATTATAATAATGATAATAATAATTATAATAATAATAATAATAATAATAATAATAATAATAATAATTATATTAATGATATAATATAATAATAATAATATAATAATAATAATAATAATAATAATAATAATAATAATATAATAATAATAATAATAATAATAATAATAATAATAATAATAATAATAATAATAATAATAATAATAATAATAATAATAAGAATAATAATACAAAACATAATTATAGCGTAGCTTCTAATATATAAACAAAAAGCTTGGCGCTTAACAATAAATGATACAGTTTTGATGACATAAAAACATAGAAACCATAATAGTATGAACATTCGATAACATTAATAGCTGATGATTCGGAAAATGTGCTATATATAACTATAACATGAGTAGTTTGACAGTTTTACAAGGAAAAATGTGGCTCTTGGGACTCTTTTTAAAAGCATCGAAGGAATCACATTCTCTTAAAACATGTATCTTCTTACCGGCAACCAATGAAGTTGTTTCAATAAAGGTGTTGCCTCCTCACATTTGCTTTTCTGTAAAACTAATATAGCAGCACTGATTCGATTTATTTACAAGCGTTGAATTTGTGTTGTGTATAACCCAAACAATAATGAATTAGAATAAACCAATCTAAAGAATTTAATAAGGGCATACACTACAGCTAGCTTCTTTTGGTGTGTCTGGAGAAATAAAAGGAAGGTTGGAACTTATTTTCTGTTACTCAAAGTAACTTGATCTACAAAATGAATTTACTTGGAGTTTTTTCATTGCCATTGCCATTTTTGAGTCGAAATAGCCACCTCAAGTTTAACGTCTGTTAGTGTTACCTGTAAATCCTCTGCGTTTCATAATAAATTATGTAGTGGGGTAGCTCCTGTCTTATGGAACAACCTCAGTTTTAAAACAAGATCAAACCCATCTTTGTGGTAGCTCCTGTCATATAGAACAACCTCAGTTTTAAAACAAAATCAAACCCATCTTTGTGGTAGCTCCTGTCTTATAGAACAACCTCAGTTTTAAAACAAAATCAAATCCATCTTTGTGGTAGCTCCTGTCTTATAGAACAACCTCAGTTTTAAAACAAAATCAAATCCATCTTTGTGGTAGCTCCTGTCTTATAGAACAACCTCAGTTTTAAAACAAAATCAAAATCATCTTTGTGGTAGCTCCTGTCTTATGGAACAACCTTTTTTAAAACAAAATCAAATCCATCTTTGTGATAGCTCCTGTCTTATGGAACAACCTCAGTTTTAAAACAAAATCAAATCCATCTTTGTGATAGCTCCTGTCTTATGGAACAACCTCAGTTTTAAAACAAAATCAAACCCATCTTTGTGGTAGCTCCTGTCTTATGGAACAACCTCAGTTTTAAAACAAAATCAAATCCATCTTTGTGGTAGCTCTTGTCTTATGGAACAACCTCAGTTTTAAAACAAAATCAAATCCATCTTTGTGGTAGCTCTTGTCTTATGGAACAACCTCAGTTTTAAAACAAGATCAAACCCATCTTTGTGGTAGCTCCTCTCTTATAGAACAACCTGTTTTAAAACAAGATCAAATCCATCTTTGTGGTAGCTCCTGTCTTATAGAACAACCTCAGTTTTAAAACAAAATCAAATCCATCTTTGTGGTAGCTCCTGTCTTATAGAACAACCTGTTTTAAAACAAGATCAAACCATCTTTGTGGTAGCTCCTGTCTTATAGAACAACCTGTTTTAAAACAAGATCAAACCCATCTTTGTGGTAGCTCCTGTCTTATAGAACAACCTCAGTTTTAAAACAAAATCAAACCCATCTTTGTGGTAGCTCCTGTCTTGTGGAACAACCTCAGTTTTAAAACAAAATCAAACCCATCTTTGTGGTAGCTCTTGTCTTATGGAACAACCTCAGTTTTAAAACAAAATCAAATCCATCTTTTGTGATAGCTCCTGTCTTGTGGAACAACCTCAGTTTTAAAAACAAAATCAAATCCATCTTTGTGGTAGCTCCTGTCTTATAGAACAACCTGTTTTAAAACAAGATCAAACCCATCTTTGTGAGTAGCTCCTGTCTTATAGAAAAACCTGTTTTAAAACAAAATCAAACCCATCTTTGTGGTAGCCCTGTCTTATGGAACAACCTCAGTTTTAAAACAAAATCAAACCCATCTTTATGGTAGCTCCTGTCTTATGGAACAACCTCAGTTTTAAAACAAAATCAAATCCATCTTTGTTGTAGCTCCTGTCTTATAGAAAAACCTCTGATTTGTTTTTCAAAACAAGATCAAACCCATCTTTGTGGTAGCTCCTCAGTCTTATAGAACAACCTCAGTTTTAAAACAAGATCAAACCCATCTTTGTGGTAGCTCTGTCTTATAGAACAGCCTGTTTTTTAAAATAGACAAAATCAAATCCATCTTTGTGGTAGCTCCTGTCTTATAGAACAACCTCAGTTTTAAAAACAAAATCAAATCCATCTTTGGGGTAGCTCCTGTCTTATGGATAAAGACAAAGAGT
>JAXRKP010000077.1:0-27500 GCA_037039925.1 Doris montereyensis | reverse complement strand
TTCTATTAAATGTTGCTCTACACTGTGTTCTTTTTTAAGGAATGCCATAATAAGTCCCTCCTCACAGTGTCAAATGCCTTTTCTAAGTCAATAAAATACAGGTGCAAGTCAATGTTTCTCTCAACGGAATTTTTCTATTATTTGTCTAATTGTAAATATGTGATCTTGTACACTTCTTCCTGATGTAAATCCATTCTGGTGTTCTTCAATCTGATCCTCTACTCTTTTCCTTAGTCTCATTTCCAGAATCCTGGCATATACTTTTCCTGATACGCTAAGTAGTGATATCCCTCTATAGTTTGAGCCTTCCATAGTTGATTCTTTCTTGTGTATTGGTGCTACCGTTCCCTTTTTCCAGTCGTCTGGCACCTGTTTGGGCTTCCATGCTTGTTGGCATATTGCATGTAGCAGTTTGTCTGCCTCTCTCCCCTGGTTTTTAATCATTTCTGGATAAACTTGACCTGCTCCTGGGATTTTCCTAATTTGACTTTTCTTATAGCTATTTGGATTTCTTCCATTGATATATCTACGTCTTCTGCTGTCTCATCTCGATTACTTGTTACTCTTAATACTTGGTCTATACTCCTTGTTTTATATGTTCTGGAGGGATTATCATGGTGATTATGTGTGTTCTATCTTTCTTTATCAGTTCCCATTCTACCTTTCAGTGTAAGGGTTCAGATGCCTGAGATGATCTTTCTCTAGGATGCCCTGTCCTGGCATTTTCTGTTTCCTTCCAAAAATGGTAAATTTCTATGCTTCAATGCCTCTGTTATATCTTCTTCCCACTTTCTCCGAGGTCTGCCTTTTGGTCTTTTATCTTGGGCTTTAGCATTGTATACTGATTTAGCTATTCTATTGTCATTCATTCTGTTTACATGCCAACACCATCTCAATTGATTTCTTTCAATCTTAGTTTTTATGCTATCTGCTTTGGTTTGATCTCTTATTGTTGTGTTTCTGATTTTGTCTCTTTTAGTTTTCCCTACTAGTTCTACTCTTCTTAGGTATTTCATTTCAGCTGCCTGTACTCTGCTGCATTCTCTACTGTCTAAAGTCCAAGTTTCGCTGCCCTAGAGGAGAGTAGGAAAATAAACTGTATTGTATATTGCCATTTTGGTTTTTGTTGACAATTCTTGCTTACCTACAAATGCCTTTCCTAGATGGTTATATTGCACTTGCCTTTTGGATTCTCTGACTGATTTCTTCTCTTGCTCTTAGTTTTCCTCTGAGTTAATCATTATTCCTAGGTAATTGTAGCTTTGAACTTGTTCTAAATACTCCTGCCCAATTTAAGATTTTGTGTTTTAGCTTCCCTAGTGACTAGTATTGTTTTGGTTTTCTTTGCATTTACTTTCATTCCTTTTTTTTATTTAGTTCATTGTTCATAATGTTGATATTCGACTGAAGGTCACTTTCTGATTTTCCAAACATAACTAAATCATCGCAAATGAAAGCATTGATACATTTATTGGTTTCAGCTTTTAATACCTAACCTACAATCATTTTCTTTATTTTTGAGGATGCCTTTGCAACTGAATCCATAAATGATAATCAAAAGAGGACTTTGTCTTACTTTATATCTACATCAAATTCTGCAGATATTTTTGAGGACTGTTGTGTTTGGAAAACACAGGTTCAAGGAATTTTTCTACCATTTGTCTAATTGTAAACATGTTTGTACACTTCTTCCAGGCCTAAATCCACTCTGATGCTCTTCAATCTGATCCTACTCGTTTTAGTCTCATTTCCAGTCTTTTCCTAGAACACTGTGATATCCCTTTTTGAGCATTCCCTTTCTTGTGTATTGGTACTACCGTTCCCTTTTCCAGTAGTTTGGACTTTCATGTTTGTTGGCATACTGCATATAGTAGTTTGTCTGCCTTTCTCCAGTAGTTTTTGATCATTTCTGGATAAACTTGATCTGCTCCTGGGCTTTTCCTAATTTGAATTTTCTTATAGCTGTTTGGATTTCTTCCATTGATAATTGATATATCTACATCTTTAGCTGTCTCATCTCGATTACTTGGTACTCTTCATAATTGATCTGTACTCCTTGTTTCATACGTTTTGGACGTTTATGCACTAGGAGGCCTACTCCTGCTCTAGCTCTATCTTTGACATCTACTCTTGAGAGGATTAAAATATGATTCGGTCCTATATTTTCTATTCCTTTTCCTTTTTCTTTGTTTCTGTAATGGCCAAAATATCTACTTTGAATATTTCCATTTCTTCAACTAATTCTAGTTCCTTTCCATTTATTGCCCTAACGTTCCATGTTCCAAAAATCACAGTCTGTGTTAGTTTCAAGTTCGTCTTCGAAAGATCAAGCTGGTTATATTTCTTTTACTTCTCTGAATCAGGTTGTTTTGGATAAGCAGGGGATTAGCCCACTGTACCCTAGGTAGATGGTGGGGCTGCCACTTTGAGGCCCCCTACGTACCAGGCCTTGATATTTTATATCACGGTTAACTCCCTTAGCCTTTGTTCAACCAAGACGCGAAGGGGCAGAATCATCTACTCCCCGTACAACAAGTGCTTACCTGTCCACTGCCAGGGGAAAGATTATGTAATTGTTGAAAATACTATCTCCACGTTTCCAGGATTTCGTTGTCTCCTTTCATTATTTCTCCTTTGGCATTCTTAATTCCTCGTATTGGGCATGCTTTGGTCTTTCTCAAGCTCTTCAGTGCTCCCCAGAACAGCTTTTGATTTCCTTGATAGCTTTCTTGAAGTCTTTGTCCAAACTCTTCCCACTGTTCCTGTTTTACTTCCCTAACTTTCTCTTTGGCGATAGTTCTTTTACTCACATAATCTATCCTATCCTCTGGTCTTTTTGTTTGCAAGTATTTCTTCCAGGCATCCTTCTTTTCTTTGATCTTAGTTTTGACATTATAATTCAAGCATGCTGTTCTTTTCCTTTCTCCTTTAATTTGTTTCCTACCACAGACCTCTTCAGTACAACTGAGGAGTGTTTCTGTATATATTTGCCATTTTTCTTCTATTGTGCCTTTCACTGATATATCGTTTTATCCTGAATTGGTATATCCGCTTTACTATTAGTTTATTTAGTTCTTCTATTTTGAGTTTAGTAGCTTTCTTCTCTTTCCTTTTCTGTTTGTTTTCTTCAGTGAATAATCTCATTTTGGCTATCACTAGGTGATGATCATTAAATATTTCAGCTCCTCTGCTTACTCTAGCACCCATTGTGCTGTAAAAAAGGGAGCTGCTAACTATTATATACTCTATGGTTGACTTTTCCCATCTGTCTTCATTTACTCTTGTATAATTTGTGGATATCTTTATGAGGAAAAAATGTGTTAGCTATTTTCATGTTGTTATTCTTTAGGCAAAAATCTATTATTCTCTCTCCATTTGGAGAAGTTGTCTCTCCTTCTTTACCTATTAATCTCTTCTGATGTTTCTACATTGTGAACTATTCTAGCGTTTAAATCTCCGAAAAGCATTAATTCCTGTTTGGGTTTGAGATTCTCTGCAGCCATTTGTATATCATTTTCGAAGATATCTTTTTATTCTTTGGTGGCGTCTTCGTTTGGTCCATAAGCTATTAATAATTTAATTTCTTTTCCTTTTAGTTCAATATTTCCCTGTAATAGCCGTGGGCTTACACATTTCCAAATTTCTTGTAGCATTTCTTGCATTTTATGCATTAGAAGGTTTATTCCTACTTTAGCTCTATTTTTGACATCTACTCCTGAGAAAATTGAAGTATGATTTGGTCCTACATTTTCTATTCCTTGTCCTTTTTCTTTGTTTCTGTAATAGCAAAAATGTCAAATTAAAATTTTTCCATTTCTTCAGCTAATTGTAACTCCTTTCTAACATTCCATGTTCCAAAAATCACAGTCCGTATTCTCTTCCAGGGTCGTGTTCGAAAGTGCAAGCCGGGTGTATCATATATATATACAGTAGAAATACTTTAAACCGAAAGAAGCTAAACCGAGAAAAGTCGATGAACCGCAAAGAAATTGATAAATTGTACAAGTTTCTTCTTCGTCTTTGTATCAGTTCGTATGATAAACCGAAATGCTTCTAATCTACGCGCAAATGTCTTTAAACCGAAACAACTTTCCCCTTTTTCTTTCGTTTCATCCTCTTCAATTTCAACAATTCCGCAATGGGGTCACACATGGCCACACGTAATGCCTATCGACATGAAATAAAGAGCGTAACTGGGGAAATGAGGGGGGGTGGGGGTGGTAGTCAAACCCTTCAATCATCGCACATCGCTTAGACTAAGTTAGACGGCGAAAAGGGAAGACAGCGGGGGACTGGCACTGGCACGGGAAGGGGGGAGGTGGGGGTGTAGAACCACGCAGGCGAGATGTTCTTGCTTGCCCGTGGTAAGTGTATAGTGTTGTAAGCACGTGGTAAGGCCTAAGTCTAGGCGACTAGGGGTACACAATAACGAGTTATTGTGTACGCCTAGGCCTAAGTGTAGTGTAGATAGCTTCGCATTAGTACGCCGTTTAAGTGTGTACTCATTGGTATGTGTGTGTGTGTGTGTGTGTGTGTCTGCTTTGTTTTAGGCCTTTTTTAACACGGGGATAGGGGTGTGTAGAGTTTAGCATTGATGCGTTTCATTTCCATTCACTTCGTCTCCCAGTCGCTGTGCATCATTCATTTAACTCATTTATCACTATCACGAGAACTTTTGATCGTTTCTGGGTTTTTTTAGTTTTAATTCAGCCAGTCAAAGACGTCTAAAAGAAAGCACTGTGCACACACATTGGATTTGAAACTCAATATTCTTTCGGAAGTTGACGAAAAGAAATTAAACAAGACGGAGATATGAAAAAGCACGGCTTCCCGAACTCAACATTATAAACCATTTTGAAGGACAGGGAGAGGCTACAAAAGGCCCGTGAAGAAACGAAGTTTCGCCCATCTACATGGATAGGCTCAAAAATCACGCCAAACATCTATTATAACAAACTTTTTCAAGAAAGCCTTATAAATTGTATCCCTATCCCAACCTTTCCAATTTTCCTTTTTTCTTCTAGTTTTAATGAAATAAAGATGAAGAGACTGAATGAAAGATGAATACCTGACGATCCAAATCTGTGTTTTGTATTAAGTGGAATGAAACTGGGAAAATGAAAATAAAACAAACCCCCGCCCTTCCCCCCCCCCCCCCTAAAACAAACAAACAAACACCCCCCAAAAAAAATAACAAACAAACAAAAAACAACAAAAACAAAACAAAACAACAACAGTCCAACAATCAAAACAATTACATTCTTATTATGGTCACCAATAGGACCCTTTATTCATCAACATTAACAAAAGGGAAACAACTCCAAACATAGTTAAACCCTTTAAAAACATCCTTGCTTTAAACCTACCTTTAAACCAAAATGGTTTAGAGGGTCCCCAAAATTTTTTAAAGAATTTCTACTTCTTGTTTTTAATGAAATAAAGATGAAGAGACTGAATGAAAACATATATATACATATATTACTTTAAATCAGGTTGTTTTGGTTAAGCAGGGGATTATCCTACTGTACCCTAGGTTGATGGTGGGGCTGCCACCTGGAAGCCCCTTATCGGGCCTTGTTATTTCCTGTCAGGTTCAAGACCGGCCTGCAAGGCAGCAGGTTGTTATTGTCTGCCAGGGTTAACTCCCTTAGCCTTTGATCAGTCAAGACCAGCCTGCAAGGCAGCAGGTTGTTTTCTTTCAGCATTAACTCCCTTAATCTTTGGTCATCCAAGACCTGCCTGCAAGGCAACAGGCTGTTATTTTCTGTCAGGATTAACACCCTTAGCCTTTGGTCAGTCAAGACCGGTCTGCAAGGCAGCAGGTTGTTTTCTTTCAGGGTTAACTCCCTTAGCCTTTGGTCAGTCAAGACCTGCTTGCAAGCAGCAGGTTGTTATTTTCTGTCAGGGTTAACCCCTCAGCCTTTGGTCAGCAAGACCTGCCTGCAAGGCAGCAGGTTGTTTTCTTTCAGGGTTAACTCCCTTAGCCTTTAGTCACAAGACGGCCTGCAAGGCAGCAGGTTGTTTTTAGGGTTAACTCAGGGTTAACTCCCAAGGCAGCAGGTTGTTATTTTTTGCCTTTAGCCTTTGGTCAGTCAAGACCTGCCTGCAAGGCAGCAGGTTGGTTTCTTTCAGGGTTATCTCCTTAGCCTTTGCAAGGCAGCAGGTTGTTATTTTCTGTCAGGGTAAACTCCCTTAGCCTTTGATCAGTCAAGACCGGCCTGCAAGGCAGCAGGTTGTTTTCTTTCAGGGTTTACTCCCTTAGCCTTTGGTCAACCAAGACCTGCCTGCAAGGCAGCAGGAGACTCGTGGAGGGCGGGATCATCTACTCCCCGTACAGGTGCTTACCTGTCCACTGCCCGGAGCAAAAAGTACAACATTCTTTAGATTTGTGAGTAATTGAAAGGCCCCGCCGGGGGCCTCGGGGAAGCCGAAAACACCAAACGGAAAGGTCATGAAGGCTAACTCACTAGATCTAAGTCTAGTCCTTTACTTACCCTATTTTAAGTGTCGATCCTAAGGATCGGCCGATCTTTGAAACTGCGAGCTTTGCCCAGCTCTACCCATTACACCTAATCTATTCCCAGATTCCTGTTAGGCGCAATTCAAAGAACTGACACATGCGAAGATTGACTCTTTTCCATCCGGCTCACATTGGTCGAGGCTTTAACACTAACAGCACACCACCAATCACACCCGACAGATAGGGGAAATCTTTGCCGTGCAGAGCTTTAAATGTCAGTGACCGCTTATTGAAATGTTCAACAAGCCGACACCCGGCAAGACCTCTTGTTCTACGATCCGGGATGACATCGGTTGCGGCTTTACCGATATCAAATCAGTGAAGCACTACCAATGACCAATCTAATCCAGAGAGAAGGGGAAGTCTTGCGCAAAGCTATACAATGAGTGCTAGTTGAATAGGCCTAAGGTCCATGTGATAAACCGGCACCTTGACGAGACCACCTTGTTCGTCTTCCAGATCGCATTGGTCGAGGCCTTTCAGGTAGATGATTAGCACACAACCTATCACATCCGGACGACGAAGAGGAAGCCCACCAAAATGTGGACAATGCCTGCTGGCTTGTTGAGAACCCTTCCAGGTCCTGGGTCCTCTCTCTGTCTCTGTCTCTGTCTCTCTCTCTATCCCTGTCTCTGTCGCCTCGTTCACCCAACTCGTCAGCCGTTCCAGATCATATCGGTCGAGGCCTCCCTGGAATATAGCACTCCACCGATTACACCCGGATGGCGCAAGTTGCCTCGTTCAACCAACTCGTCAGCTGTTCCAGGTCATATCGGTGAGGCCTCCCTGGAATAATAGCACTCTACCGATTACACCCGGACGGCGCAAGTTGCCTCGTTCACCCAACTCGTCAGCTGTTCCAGATCATATCGGTGAGGCCTCCCTGGAATAATAGCACTCTACCGATTACATCCGGACGGCGCAAGTTGCCTCGTTCACCCAACTCGTCAGCTGTTCCAGGTCATATCGGTGAGGCCTCCTGGAATAATAGCACTCTACCGATTACACCCAGACGGCGCAAGTTGCCTCGTTCACCCAACTCGTCAGCTGTTCCAGATCATATCGGTGAGGCCTCCCTGGAATAATAGCACTCTACCGATTACACCCGGACGGCGCAAGTTGCCTCGTTCACCCAAGTCGTCTGTCGTTCCAGATTGTATCTTGCTGTTTCCTCTTGATTCACCATGAGATTACTACAATGGTGGAAGAAGTAAATTGCGATCCGACGATCAAGCTTCAGCTCTTGTCGTCCGTATATCATGACCTTTCCGAGCGGGTTAACAGCTCCTCCCTCGAATCTATGCCGAGATGCGAGCGGTTTATATTGCGTAGACGCGGACGTACGAGAGAGATGCGTACACCGGAAGTGCTGGCTGGTGAAGGGCGTGGTCGGAAGCCCTGACTACTTACAGGGCAGTCCGGGCAAAATTTAAAAAATCCTTCCAAATACCATGAAATCACCTAAGCTGTGGGTGTGGGTAAATCAAATCAAATCAAAACCGAATCGTACTGAAGAAACAAGCCAGTTCGCCAGAGTGGAACTCATTTAATTCGAAGGTCAACATTGCAACTTCCTTCCTTTACGTTTGCCATAGCCTAATCCGACAGAGCTGATATTGATATTCAAGTTGTCTGCTTTGTTTTGAGTGAATTGCCTTTTGTTTCAACTGTTGGAGGACATTGCTGACTTGATTCATTGTCTGAATTATTGACGGCAAGTAATATTTAACTTTTAATTGTATCTAGCAGGTTTATTTCATACATGAGATAAAAATTGATTGATGAGGAAAGCACTAGAATAATAGAATCTAGATCTAAAATTCTAGAGATGTAAAATCTAGATCTAGAAATCTACAGATCTAGAGTCTAGATCTAGATAGATCTAGATCTACTGTCTAGATCTAAAATCTAAATGTTAAGAGCTTTATTATAGAATCTAGAATTTAGATCTATATATGTCTATATCTATGCTAAATCTAGATTATTTTTAAAAAGCCACGAGATTCAAATCTAGATAAGAATCTAGTTAAATTCTAGATCAGATATAGCTCTAGATCTAGTCATATAAATTAATTGTTTAGATCTATAGATCTAGATATCTAGATCTAGCCCGCTTTAGTTAAAATCGAAATATTGTAATTGTAGATTATCACGCCGGTTAGGTTAATCATTTCAGAACTCCTCTCCTAGATAATGTTATCAAAACTTATCATTGTAGCACAAAACAGGAGTTCCTAGACACTGAAAGAGTGACCACATCGAGATGTCACGGGAGATCTTGAATCCTGAAATGATGATCTCGAACGATTCATAATTGATCTTGTGTCATGTTAGTGAGTGGGGCGGAATATCGAATCTACTGCCGATTGTCGTAAAGAGGTTTTACCGTAAATAAAGAGTCATTTGCAAATACAACATAATTACAGAAAACACTTATTGAACTGATTTTATGCCTAGAACACGAACTGGTGATAGCCAAAAACACTTGTGAAATTTCAGACCGGTTTGTTATGTGGTTTTGGAGTCTATTCTGGCAGCGTGAAACGTTATACCGATATCGATTACCCAATTCGTCGACCAATGGTTGGTTTAGGATCGATCAATGATTAGTTAGTTAAAAAGGCTGGTCAAATCCGCTGGGCAGTTATAATATAATAATAATAATAATAATAATAATAATAATAATAATAATAATAATAATAATAATAATAATAATGTAAACATTTATATTGTGCCATACGCCCCTCCCGAACGGAGGGCTCTGGGTGCATTACAATTCCAATGCTAAGAACACAATATGTATATACGCTTAGGACTAAGACAGTTGAAGAAATAAAAATTCAATGAAACACATGTCTGTACAGATGCGTCTTAAGGCGCTTCTTGAAGATGTCTATGGACGAAGTCTGGCAAATTTCAGGCGGAAGGCTATTCCATACTTGTGGTCGGTCCGAAGCATTGAAAACTTTGTTCACCAGCTTTCAGTCAACAGCGGAGAATCTTCAATCTGAGCGCATTGTTTGGTGAAATAAGCAATCGGCCAGGTTGGTAGCGCTGTAGCATGTAACAGGCATACGCTGGAGCCGTACTGTTTACACACATTGAAGACAACAGTTGTTGCCTTGACCTGCACCCGTTGCTCAACGACAACAGGAAGCCAGTGCTTTTTTTATTTGTTTGGTTGATTTGATTTACCTACATTTACAACTAAGGTGATCTTGGGGTTTTGGTAGGATTTAAAAAAAAGTGTCCTGACTTTCCTGTAAACAGCCAAGATCTTTAACGTGTTTTCATCTGCACACAGGACCTCTTTTTTATCGTCCGTATCCGATAGGACTAGGTGTCGATCCACCTACCTGGACCAGGGGCAGGGGGGGGGGGGGGTAGATTTCGCTCCAAAATAATCGAGAAAGTTTTTCAATTGTCGGTGGGGCTCGAATTTACAATCTCTTGGTTGAGAAGCCGACACCTTGCTTCTGGACTACCGACTCCCCGGAAGCCAGTGCAGCTGTCGGAGAAGAGCAGAAGCGCCGTCTTTCTTTTTCTTCTGGCCAACGATTCGAGCAGAGTAGTTTTGGAGTTTCTGTGGGCGTTTATGCTTTACTTGCGGAAGACCAAAAAATAATAGATTGAAGTAGTCGATCTTTGAGAAAACCAAAGATAGGATGAACTTGCTGCACGCCTGTATCGCAATGAAAGGCCCGATGTTTTTAAGGATGAGTATGACACACAATCAAATCTGACTAATGTAACTGTCCATTGATTAGTCACTGTTGAGGATATCGTCGGGGATTTCTTACGTTGATCGCTAGTGGGACATCAAATATCAGTGCCGTCGATGTGCGATGACAAGTCTAAACTGCGGTCTTTACAGTTATCGTGTAATGTAATACCGTACGGGCTTTTAGAATTATCTCTAGATATATAGATTTATTTACAGATCTACAGTATATCTAGACCTAATACTGCTAATAGAGTTTGGATCTAGATCTACACCGAGACCCTAGATATCGACACCTAGATCTAGATGTAAATTAAAACGTGGCTCTAAAATAGAACCTATAAATAACAAAAAATGACAACAAGAAACTGGAACCTTGAAAAATGAAGAAGAAGAAGCAGAAGGCGGGGAGAAGAAGAAGAAGACGAAAAAGAAGAAGAATGAAATTGATTTCAGGACGTTCTCCCCATTATTACTACTAGAGCGATGACATACCAATTTATTAACATTTTAATTTCAATGAGATAGATTTCAATGCCGTAATGGTTCCCTGTTATCACTACAGTAGTCTCCGTCAAAATGCACGGTCCACGGGTGACAACAACAACAAAAATCGTGCATCTTGGAGAAGATGCATTTTGACGGAGTCAAGGGCCACAACCTACTACACGTGTTTACATTTACATTACCATTCTCCTTTGGAGTAATTGGAGATAAGCCCTTTTGTTTTTTTTAGTTCTTTGTTGTCGCTTGGGTTTGTTTGTTTTTTCTTTTTGTTTTTTTTTTTATTGGGGGGGGGGGTTGTTACTTGGTCTGAGGATAAGACCCATAGATTGTTTATCTTCACAGCAATTGACTCTTTAAATGCACCAAGTTTATCTTCACAGGAGTTGACTCTTTACATGCACCAAGAATTTTTATCTTCACAGGAATTGACTCTTTACATGCACCAAGTTTATCTTCACAGGAATTGACTCTTTACATGCACCAAGTTTATCTTCACAGGAATTGACTCTTTACATGTACCAAGTTTATCTTCACATGGAATTGACTCTTTACATGTACCAAGTTTATCTTCACAGGAATTGACTCTTTACATGTACCAAGTTTATCTTCACAGGAATTGACTCTTTACATGCACCAAGTTTATCTTCACAGGAATTGACTCTTTACATGTACCAAGTTTATCTTCACAGGAATTGACTCTTTACATGTACCAAGTTTATCTTCACAGGAATTGACTCTTTACATGCACCAAGTTTATCTTCACAGGAATTAACTCTTTACATGCACCAAGTTTATCTTCACAGAATTGACTCTTTACATGCACCAAGTTTATCTTCACAGGAATTGACTCTTTACATGCACCAAGTTTATCTTCACAGGAATTAACTCTTTACATGCACCAAGTTTATCTTCACAGGAATTGACTCTTTACATGCACCAAGTTTATCTTCACAGAATTGACTCTTTACATGCACCAAGTTTATCTTCACAGGAATTAACTCTTTACATGCACCAAGTTTATCTTCACAGGAATTAACTCTTTACATGCACCAAGTTTATCTTCACAGGAATTAACTCTTACATGCACCAAGTTTATCTTCACAGGAATTGACTGCACCAAGTTTACATGCACCAAGTTTATCTTCACAGGAATTAACTCTTTACATGCACCAAGTTTATCTTCACAGGAATTAACTCTTTACATGCACCAAGTTTATCTTCACAGGAATTAACTCTTTACATGCACCAAGTTTATCTTCACAGGAGTTAACTCTTTACATGCACCAAGTTGAAGACGTACGTCTTATAACAACATGTCCGTTTTGACAGAAGTCAAGCCAACCGTTGTTGCATTTTGACAAAGTCAAGCCAACAACATGTTGTATTTTGACAAAGTCAAGCCAACCGTTGTTGTATTTTGACAAAGTCAAGCCAACCGTTGTTGTATTTTGACAAAGTCAAGCCAACCGTTGTTGTATTTTGACAAAGTCAAGCCAACCGTTGTTGTATTTTGACAAAGTCAACAAAGCAATCCGTTGTTGTATTTTGACAAAGTCAACCTATCCGTTGTTGTATTTTGACAAAGTCAAGCCAACCGTTGTTGCATTTTGACAAAGTCAAGCCATCCGTTGTTGTATTTTGACAAAGTCAACCTATCCGTTGTTGTATTTTGACAAAGTCAAGTCATCAGTTGTTGTATTTTAACAAAGTCAAGCCATCCGTTGTTGTATTTTGACAAAGTCAAGCCATCCGTTGTTGTATTTTGAGGTGGGTAATTAGCGTTGTAAAAATTGGATTACATGAAAAAAAAAGTGCTTTATGACGAATCGTACATTTTGACAGAGTGCTATTTTGGCGGAGACTACTGTATAGATAATATAACTGATGAAAGAGAACTGCCAGAACAATGACGTCTTTGTACCGTACCTCCTGTGTAACGGCTAAATGAGCTGTAAGATTTAGACAGAGGCGTAGCATTGGTCTCCTTATCAAATCTGGTAGACTATGATCTAAAAGAAAATACTTTTTGTTAAATTGAAACACAGTATGTTTAGAATAATTTTGTTTTACTGCTTGCACGACTAGTAGTACTAGGGATCTATTTTCGGCAGTTTGTTGTCCTTGAAATGAAAGCATTGACCACATCTCCGGTTTAGAGAATAGGCCTCCCGCAACTAAAATTGATTTCAAGCCATTCTCACCATTGTTACTAACAACATTATAATTGCCCGATGGTTGCACAGGGACAGACACAATGCACACATTAAATAAGATACAGGTGGGTGCTGATCTGTAGTAGATACATAGTAGTTGATTCAAAAGCGCTGGCACAAACGTGTTCGGGTCAGAGGTCAATATAATGTTATCGATTTACTATCACTTTTATGCCTTGACATCAAAGTAATGGGTTGAGGTAGTGTGTGGATCTATACAACCTATCCTTGGAAGGGAAGTGACACTCTAGAAGCTACCCCCCTCCCTAATCCTTCGACCACCTTACCCCTAGCCCGAACCCTAACCATGCTGTCATTTGTTGAGCAATAAGGCCTGAAAAGTTTACCTTTGCATCTAGAATGTTTTACATATCAATCTAAATCAAAATCTCTATCTACTTTAGATTTCAAATACTTTGATAAAATTCCGTTGACTTTGTTGATAAAACGTGGTCAGTGGTAGGTAAAGTAAATAGTCACTTAAGTCACTGCAACATAGACATTTATGTGTAGCCTATCTCCTTGCTTGAGACTAAATGGGAAGTTTTTGGATGTAGGCATAGTAAAGTGTTGAGCTGCTTCTAAAATCTGACAGATTAAAATCTTTTAAAAAATTAATTGAGAAGAAAAAAGCTTCGGAATATTTGGGTTTACTAGTACTAACAACAGGGACCTATTATCGACAGTTTATTGAAACCAATAATTTGTATTTGAAATGAATGTATCGACTGCATCTATTATCGATCCTGTACCCTGAGATCACAGCAAGGGTGTACTGGGAAAATCCCAATGAAACAAAAAAACAAAAAACCCAATCCATCCTGCCGGTTAGAGACTAACTACTTCAATTAAATGGATTTCAAGACATTTTCACTATTATCACTACTCATGCCATCACTAAACATTTTATTTTATGTTTTAATCATATGTACATATGATTGGTGAAATAATAACACTGCATGATCTGTCTTCCATGACAGGCCTGACGTCATTTGAATCGCGAGGATAAAATTTAATTTTTGATTTGATGTGATAAACCCACACCCACAACTAAGGTGATCTCGGGGGGGGGGGGATCTTTCTTTAAATTTTGCCTGGAATCCCTGTAAACAGCCAAGGGGTCTTTAGCGTGCATGGTGTGTTGTTATCTGCACACGGGACCTCCATTTTATCACCCATCTCCGATGGGACTAGATGTTGATCCACCTACCTGGATCGGGGGGGGGGGTAGTTTTGCTCGAAAAAGATTCGAAAACATTTTTTTGGCCAACTATCGTTTAGTTGAGAGGCCGACATCTTTGCTCTTGACTACCGAATCTCCGGATAAATTAGAGTGAATATCGAATACCACCCAGAGATGCATGAAAGCATTAGGCTAGACCTGATGTGTAGCCTACTTGGTTGTCACTGTTGTCAAAGAAAATATTTAGAATATTGTTTTTCATCTTACAATTAATATCAAACTCATATCATAACCATTAATGAAAATGGTTGAATTTGTTGCTTTTTGGCAACATAAATTCTCCTAAGCATAACATTTCCCACTTACTAAAGAAGTCTAGAGTTCTGATTTTTGCCAGGACAGTTAGTACTCAGCTCACAGATGACGGTAAAATAAAAAGATTTAGAATATTGTTTTTCATCTTACAGTTTATCTCAAGCTAATATCATGATCATTAATTAAAATAGTAGAATTTGTTGCTTTTTGGCTACATCATTTCTCCTAAGCCTGAAATTTCCCACTTACTAAAGAAGTCTAGAGTTCTGATTTTGTCTAGGACAGTTAGTCCACAGCTCATAGATGACGGTAAAATAAAAGATTTTGAATATTGTTTTTCATGCTAAAGTTAATCTCAAGTTTATATCATGGCCATTAATTAAAATGGTTAAAATTGTTGTTTTTTTTTGGCTACACCATTTCTCCTATGTTTAAAATTTAGTATTGGTAGTACTACTAGTACCGTTCCCTTTTTCCAGTCGTCTGGCACCTGTTTGGACTTCCATGTTTGTTGGCATACTGCATATAGTAGTTTGTCTGCCTCTCTCCCTTAGTTTTTAATCATTTCTGGATAAACTTGATCTGCTCCTGGGGCTTTTCTAATTTGATTTTTCTTATAGCTGTTTGGATTTCTTCCATTGATAATTGATATATATATCTACATCTTTAGCTGTCTCATCTCGATTACTTGGTACTCTTAATAATTGATCTGTACTCCTTGTTTCATACGTTCTGGAGGGATTGTGTAATTGGTGAAAATGCTTTCTCCATGTTACCATGATTTCGTTGCCTTCTTCATTACTATTATGTAGTCGATCATTGACTTTTCACATCTGTCTTTGTTTACTCTTGTATATTTGTGGATATCTTTATGAGGAAAAAGGTGTTGGCTATTTTCATATTATTCTTTAGGCAAAAATCTATTATTCTCTCCCCATTTGGAGAAGTTGTTGTCTCCCTTTCTTTACCTATTATTACTCCTGCTGACGTTTCTACATCGTTGCCTACTCTAGCGTTTTTATCTCCTAAAAGCATTAGTTCCTGTTTGGATTTAAGGTTCTCTGCAGCTATTTTTAAATCATTTTCGAAGATATCTTTTTCTTCTTTAGTTGCGTCTTCATTTGGTCCATAGGCTATTAATAATTTAATTTCTCGTCCTTTTGGTTTAATATTTACCTCTAAATATCCGTGGGCTTATAAATTTCCAAATTTCTAGTAGCTTTTCATGCCTTTTATGCACTAGGAGGCCTACTCCTGCTCTAGCTCTATCTTAGACATCTACTCCTGAGAGAATTAAAATATGATTCGGTCCTACATTTTCATTCATTGTCCTTTTTTCTTTGTTTCTGTAATGGCCAAAATATCTACTTTGAATTTTTCCAATTCTTCAACTAATTCTAATTCCTTTCCATTGCCCTAACGTTCCATGTTCCAAAAATCAGTCTGTGTTAGTTTCAAGTTCGTCTTCGAAAGATCAAGCCGGTTATATTTCTTTTACTTCTCTGAATCAAGGTGTTTTGGATAAGCAGGGGATTAGCCCACTGTACCCTAGGTAAATGGTGGAGCTGCCACCTTGAGGCCCCCTTCCAGGCCTTGTTATTTTATATCAGGGTTAACTCCCTTAGCCTTTGTTCAACCAAGACCCTGCCTGCAAGGCAGCAGGAGACTTGTGGAGGGCGGAATCATCTACTCCCCGTACAAGTGCTTACCTGTCCACTGCCCGGGGAAAGATTATGTAATTGTTGAAAATACTTTCTCCATGTTTCCATGATTTCGCTGTCTTCTTTCATTATTTCTCCTTTGGCATTCTTAATTCCTCGTATTGGGCATGCTTTGGTCTTTCTCAAGCTCTTCAGTGCTCCCCAGAACAGCTTTTGATTTCCTTGATAGCTTTCTTGAAGTCTTTGTCCAAACTCTTCCCACTGTTCCTGTTTTGCTTTCCTAACTTCCTCTTTGGCAATAGTTCTTTACTCACATAATCTATCCTATCCTCTGGTCTTTGTTGTTTGCAAGTTTTTCTTCCAGGTATCCTTCTTTTCTTTTGATCTTAGTCTTGACATTCTCATTCGAGCATGCTGTTCTTTTCCTATCTCCTTTAATTTGTTTCCTACCACAGACCTCTTCAGTACAACTGAGGAGTGTTTCTTTATATATTTGCCATTTTCTTCTTTTGTGCCTTTCACTGATATATCGTTTTATCCTGGATTGGTATATCAGCTTTACTATTAGTTTATTTAGTTCTTCAATTTTGAGTTTAGTAGCTTTCTTCTCTTTTTTTCTGTTTGTCTTCTTCAGTGAATAATCTCATTCTGGCTATCACTAGGTGATGATCACTAAACATTTCAGCTCATCTGCTTACTCTAGCATCTATTGTGCTGTAAAAAGGAGCTGCTAACTATTATGTAGTCTATGGTTGACTTTTCCCATCTGTCTTCATTTACTCTTGTATAATTTGTTGATATCTGTATGAGAAAAAATGTGTTAGCTATTTTCATGTTGTTATTCTTTAGGCAAAAATCTAATATTCTCTCTCCATTTGGAAAAGTTGTCTCTCTTCTTTACCTACTAATCTTCTTGATGTTTCTACATTGTGACCTATTCTAGCGTTTAAATCTCTGAAAAGCATTAATTCCTGTTTGGGTTTGAGATTCTCTGCAGCTATTTGTAAATCATTTTCGAAGATATCTTTTTTATTCTTTGGTGACGTCTTCGTTTGGTCCATAAGCTATTAATAATTTAATTTCTTTTTCCTTTTAGTTGAATACATGTATTTCCCTGTAATAGCCGTGGGCTTACACATTTCCAACTTTCTTGTAGCATTTCTTGCATTTTATGCATTAGAATTAGAAGGCTTATTCCTGCTTTAGCTCTATCTTTGACATCTACTCCTGAGAAAATTGAAGTATGATTTGGTCCTACATTTTCAATTCTTTGTCCTTTTTTCTTTGTTTCTGTAATAGTCAAAATGTCAACTTTAATTTTTTTTTCATTTTTTAGCTAATTGTAACTCCTTTCCATTAAACGACTTTCTTCTTCTTGTTTGTATTGTCGGTTTTCTTGTCATAATTCGTTTGCAATGCTAGCTGGAAGCTCATTCCATTCTGAAACTGTGCGTTGCCAAAACAAAGGTGTATTTGTTGATGTTACACCTAGGTTGGTATCATTGGAGGTTGTGCCCGTTGTTAGATCTCGTTTTCGGTGTATAGCTGCTGAAAAATTGATGTTTATGGACAGCAACTTTTCTGGTTAAAATATGGTGTGTCATGACCAATGTGGTACAGCAACTTTTTCGGTTAGAATAACTTCATCACCAATCTGGTATAGCAATTTTCGGTTACGATCATCACCAATGTGGTATAGCAATTTTTCCGGTTAGAATACAGCGTGTCATGACCAATGTGGTATAGCAATTTTTCCGGTTAGAATACAGCGTGTCATCACCAATGTGGTATAGCAACTTTTCCGGTTAGAATACGGCATCATGTGGTATAGCAACCAATCTGGTATAGCAATTTTTCCGGTTAGAATACGGTGTGTCATGACCAATCTGGTACAGCAACTTTTCCGGTTAGAATATGACGCGTCATCACCAATCTGGTATAGCAATTCTTCGGTTAAACCGTGTCACCAATCTGGTCAGGCAATTCTTCGGTTAAACCGTGTCACCAATCTGGTATAGCAATTCTTCGGTTAAACCGTGTCACCAATCTGGTATAGCAATTCTTGGTTAAACCGTGTCACCAATCTGGTATAGCAATTCTTCGGTTAAACCGTGTCACCAATCTGGTATAGCAATTCTTCGGTTAAGCCGTGTCACAATCTGGTATAGCAACTTTTCCGGTTAGAATATGTTGTGTCATCACCAATGTGGTATAGC
This sequence comes from Doris montereyensis, assembly GCA_037039925.1. NCBI lineage: Eukaryota > Metazoa > Mollusca > Gastropoda > Nudibranchia > Dorididae > Doris > Doris montereyensis. The sequence goes on along the minus strand of JAXRKP010000077.1, from coordinate 9,164 downwards.
AACTTTTCCGGTTAGAATACGGTGTGTCATGGCTAATCTGGTATAGCAATTCTCCGGTTAAACCATGTCACCAATCTGGTATTAGGTACTCCAAAACCCGCCTCAAAACGGGTGAGCGAAGCACAAAAATCGTCAAATTTGGCGAACTTCACTGATTCAGAAAATAAAAAGTAATAAACCTACAATGATGAGACTGATCTCATTTAAACGAGTTTTTCTTTCTTCTTTCATTTCGTCATATTTTCGTTTGTATGTGTTAATATTTGTTATGTTTTGTAACGTTTTGAAAAATGTGTTTTTGGCAAAACACGCAAGAAAAATTCATGGTTTGAGAACCTCACTTTTTCATATTCTCAACAGGTGCCCTCCTCCTAAAGCTATTTGACAAATGTAGCACCATCCGGTAGAAAAAAATGTCACTCTTTCAATGGTATAACATCGTCTTTCTATCTTTACTATAAGTTGGCGAAAAATGATTTTAAAATTTAAATTGCGAAAAAAAGGGTTTTCCTGGGAAAAAAGGCAACTTCATGATCACCATATTAAAATTCAACCTTTTCTACTTAAATTCAACGACAAAATCATTCGAAACTATGACTCCATCCTATGAGGTCTTATCTAAAAGTCCAACTTTTACTACGATGTGCATAGCACGACCACTTTCTCTTTCTCCTCCGCCATTGGTAGTGACTGGCTCGCTTGCAGGCTCTCATATTTACGATTTTATATGGCAACTCCAATGTCATAATGGCCAACATCTTACGAACTTGTAGGTAAGTGTCTTAAGATTTTAGATTTGTGCATATTAGGAAAAGTTTAAATTATATTTATCTTTTATTTTTTTAAAACCTGCATGAGTTTGTCAGAAGTTGTAGCGATCTCAGTTTTTCTAGATCTACGACTCCGTTGAGCAAGTTTATGAAGGAAATATGGACTGATCGATGACCTATTTAAACTTTTTATCGTAATGGTTCATCCCGTGAAGATGAGTGTTTTTTCGCTTTTCTGAATAATGGCTGGGTACTGATTGGGTCTATCGTCTGAACGATGACATGATATTTATTGCATCATATTTATCGTAATGGTTATTTCTTAGTATTCCATTCAAGATTTATCGTGAATGACTGTGTTTTCTGAACAGTTCTGTTATTTTTTGTTGATTGCATGGGAAGGTAAATTATGAATGACTGTGTTTAGTTTTATTTTTAAGGTAAATTATATTTGTTTGTTTATAATTGGCCCCTGCCGCTATGTCCAAGCCATAGAAGCTCCATGGTTCTGTAACTTCTAAAATCCTAGCACTGCAGTAAGCTGTGGAAAAACCCCGTACCCAAATTGACTTATTTAATCTACAAAGGCTAATAGTAGCATATGAAGTCTTAAAATACTGAATCTAGATACCGGTATCTAGTGTAGACTTGTCGGCTTACTAAAGTTAGAGCGTTAAACACTCAAATTATTATTTTTTTGCAGAGGGATCATGACTCGTAATTTATTTTGTATATTATTTTACAGCGGATGACAGCTACCAAACAATGCTGAACAGGTTCACCAGGGACGGTAAGGGTAGACGGCCATGTGACTCCACCGCCCTCACCAACAGACTACTTGTGCAGCTGTGGGACATCATGCTTCGCAATGGTGGACGAGCAGAAGAAGGTAATTTTATTATTATAACATTGTGGTTGGTGGTTGGGTCGGAGGAGGTCAGTAAGATGAACTTTGTGACACAATTCAACATGAAAGAAATAGATTTATAATCTATTTGATTGGTAGTCTTTCTTCTTCCTATAAGACCACAGCTTCAGTATTAATTAATGTGATCGTGTGCTATGTATGTGGTTTTAATATATTCCATTGAGATCTAACTATATTATTATAGATCAATTGTTTATATTATTATATTATTACAGTTATTTAATTAACAATATTAATCTGCCAACTTACTCTTAATTTAGTTTCTGCTACTATTCAGGCTCTTTCTTTTTCTATAAAAGCCAAGCGTCGTTTAACTATATTATTATAGATCTGATGATTTATTATTATTATATTATTACAGTTATTTATACCTGTTAACAATATCTCATAGAAACAAATTTTTTGATATCTGCTACTATTCAGGCATGTTATTGATTGATCAAATCTCATGAAACAAATTTTGTATCTGCTGAGCATGTTAATTATGGATAATACGAGTACATAATATATATATATAATATGCATATTTTCCTTTTGTTTTCCAAGGTTATTGACTGGTTTGGCTACCTCTGTGTAACTCTGTCCTCCATCAAGCTTCTCCTGAGGTCTCTGCGCGAAGCATCATATCATCGACATATCGCAAAGCTGTGCAGTTATTTGAATTTGAGGTCCACGGGATGTGGTGATTAGTTATTTAGATTTAATTTTTGATTTCAATTTTATTTCAGATACTCTATCAGCTGCCAATATTGACAGGAATATTTTTAGGTCAATACTCCAAATTTTCAAAACCCTTCAAATTTCAAACTTACAAACAGCATAGTTGTAGAATTAGACAAATTTCAGAGAACAGAGATTTAATCCAAATTTTATGGCAAAGTGGGGTCTTTTACTTAATCAATGAGAGTGATAGCATTAAAAATCTAATCCAAAGATTAGGCAAATTAAGGACTAAAAATTTGAACTGCAAACCCGAAAAAACTATAATTATCATTAAAAATCTAATCCAAAGAACCTTCCTATCAGTTCATCAAACAAAAGTGTAGAGTTAAAGGTAAATTTGTAACAATAACCCTGTAGTCATTGAAAAAGCTAAAATCAAAATAGCCAAGTTTGAATAAGATTTAAAAAAGTCAAAAGTTTCTCTGAAAAAGAAAATCTAAAGAAGAATTTCCAGAAACAGTATTAAATTAGCCACCACCAAATTTGCAAAATTCAGAAAGAAAAAGAAAAGTTGAAATTGATCAAAAGATTCCTGTCATTAATTCATCAAGCACCTTGGAAATAAAGAAAAGAAAGGTAACATTAGTAACAAAATTAGTCATTGAAAAGTCTAAAATCAAAATAGCCAAGTTTGAAAAGGAACTTGATGATTTAAAAGTAAAATCAGGAGAAAATAATGCTTATGCAGATAAAATTAAAAGAAACAATTCTTTTACGGTCTGAAGCACCAGTTGTCATTTCATAAATTTAGTGAAGATATGAGAAAAGTTGTAAATTGACCAAAAGATAGTGTCATTAATTATTTAGAAGCCAAACATGCCTTAATATGAATGCTGAAGGTTTAGTTATTTGAAAGAAAAGTAAAAATATTAAATTCTAAAATATTACTCTCATTTAGATTATAAATGGAACATCAAAAAGTAAGTAAATCATCAAGTCATGCTTATGATAAGGAATCTAAATTCTTTTGCAGGTCTGAAGCAGAAATCTCCAATCATAAATTAAAACAGAACATGGTAGAAAGTCATCTTTTTGAAAATTGACCATTGCTATCAGCAGATTTGAAAAACATGGTTTAGTTAATAAGAAGTGATGAATATTAGATTCTAAAAATGTTACTCTAATTTAGATTACAAATACTTAATAAAAAAAATCTTTCAAGTCACCTGGTAAATCTAAATCAGTTAAAACAAATCTCAATCAAATTAAAATAGGTACAAGAAAATTTACTTTTAAAACACATTTTTTATTACTCTACCCATAGATAACAACGGAAATGGGTCTAAATGAAGTTTTGACAAGTACTTAACAAAAATTTTCCCCAACTAGTAAATCTAAAAACAAATAACAGAAATAATCAATAAAATTCTAACTCTGGGTACTCAAGTTTTAACACACATGTTTCCCCACTCTGTTAAATTCATATTAACACACATTTTCCCCATATCTGGTGGGAAAAACTTTCTTGTGATAATTTTTTTTTTACTGAATTTTTTAAAATTGTAAATATTTTAATAGGTCATAACAAGCCATTATTGTAGTTATGTTTCTCTTTTGATGTTGTTTATCTAATCAGGAATGGATTCTTCTCCTCTTTCATTTGATACCAAGATCGACAAGATTGGTTAAAAAGTAAAGATTTTAACAAATTCCTATTTTTTCTGTTTTCCCCCATTACACAGTTACAAATTTTCTAGGTATAACAAAAAGTACTTTCAGGCATCACTGAAAAAAATTTTCCCCATTATCTCTTACTTTAGTGGTTTTCAGTTAGCTTAATTTGTTATTATACAATACTCTGAAAATGGCATTTTTTTTCCCCAGACCATATTTTGATTTTGCAAAATTCAGGTAACTTCCGTGAAAATAAACCCATCATGTTGATTTTGGTATCATTTAAATCAGAATACAAATCTTTCAGGATATCTACTTATAATCACACTGATTAATTCAATTTGGGTTTGGAGTACCTACTGATGCAAAATTTTCGGTTACAGTACTAACATGACCAATTGGTATCCCCACTGACTAATCTGTGTCATACAATCTGTAAATTCCTCCGGTTAAACGGTCATTGTACTTAATCTGGTATAGCAATTCCCCACTTAAACCGTGTGTGTCATGACCAATTCTTCGGTACAGTACTTAACAATTCAGCAGTGATGTCATGACCACTCTGGTATAGCAATTCTCTGGTTAAACAGATGTCATGACCAATCTTGTATAACAATTCTCCAATTAACACCATGACCAATCTGGTGAACTTACCGCTGTGCCCAGTGTTTCCCTTAGGTCCTACAAATACTAGCTTGTTGGTCATAATCCCCAGTGAGTCAGACTATATCGCCGTCCCTGTTCAATCCTGGATATATCTATTATTACAATCCACCTCTCCCCTTCACGCTATGAAAACAACACCCAGGTGATGGACTGGCCAGCCTCAATGGGTTCTAACACCAATAACAACCTTAAACTTTTTTCTTCTTCAACATTCATTGGCTTCTACTAGGACTCGAGCATACAGAATAGCGATACATAATAATAATTAATACATATAAAAGTGAGTAAAAAAGTTATTTTGTTATGAATGAAAAAAAGGGCAATAACCAAAAACAAAACAAAACGAAAAAAAAAAAAACAAACAAAATTTGATTTACAATGTTGGAAGTGAAATTTAATTTCATGTGAAAAGATATCTCACTGTATGACTATATATCTATAACAATGAAAAGCGTTAACAAGTTTTTTTTAATAAAAACAAAGTTTGAATCATAACAAACATGGAGTATAACAGTATAATTGCATTATTATAAAAGAACTTGTCCTACCAGGCACTGTAGTGTTAAGTACTACAAGTACAAGATCATTACACCTGACACTTGACAGGATACGGGAAATGGTCCGTGACAGTGGCAGATTTTGTTCCACATTTCAAATACAGGTCAAGTGTTGTACACTCTGTTGTACACTTGTATCGGCCTAAGAACACAAGGTGCTGATGAATCTTTTTTTTGTGCAACAGAATTTTCCTTACATAAAACTACCCCTCTAGGGTAGATGAGTTATGGAAAAATTGGTTTTCCCGTTTGTTCCTATCAATTTAGTGTCACACTGTTCAACCAAGCTCTGTGTCACACTGTTGAACATGACTCTATGTCGCATTGTTGACAAACTCTAGGTCACAGTGTTGAATCAAGCTCTTTATGACTGTTAGACCAAGCTCTATTTTGCACTGTTGAACCAAGCTCTAGTTGACACTGTTGAATCAAACTCTATGTCCCACTGTTGAACCAAACTCTAGGTCACACTGTTGGATCAAGCTCTTTGCAAACTGTTAGACCAAAGTCTATTTTACACTGTTGAACCAAACTCCATTTTACATTGTTGAATCAAGCTCTATGTCCCAGTGTTGAACCAAACTCTATGTTACACAGGTGAACCAAGCTCGATGTCCACATTGTTGAACAATGTTGAACCAAGTATGTGTCATAGTGATTAACAAGCTCTGATTTAGACTGCAGAGCAAGCTCTATGTCACACTGTTGAACCAAGTCTGTGTCACACTGTTGAACCAAACACTATGTTACATTGTTAAACCAGCTCTGTAAAACTGCTGAACCACGCTCTATGTCACACCGTTGAACCAAGCTCTGTGTCACACTGTTGAACCAAGCTCTGTGTCACACTGTTGAACCCAGCTCTATGTCACACTGTTGAACCAAGCTCTGTGTCACACTGTTGAACCAAGCTGTGTCACACTGTTGAACCAAGCTCTGTGTCACACCGTTGAACCAAGCTGTGTCACACTGGTTGAACCAGCTCTGTGTCACACTGTTGAACCAAGCTCTGTGTCACACTGTTGAACCAGCTCTGTGTCACATGTTGAACCAAACGTTATGTTATACTGTTAAACCAAGCTCTAGGTCACACTGTTGAACCAGCTCTTTCACTTGATGGACCAGGTAATGTTAGTCCCCAAACAGACAAGGAGAAGTTCAAATGCCTGGTGAAAGAAAGACGACGCTTGTTAACAAAATAATGTTTGATTTGATTTACCCATTCACAACTAAGGTGATCTGTGGGGTTTGGTGAGATTTTTTTTTTAAATTTTGCCACTGGACTGCCCTGTAGACAGCCAGTGGGATCTTTAACGATGCACAGAGTGTTGTGATCTGCACACGGGACCTCCCTTTTTTATCGTCCGTCTCCGATCAGACTAGGTGTCGATCCACCTACCTGAGCCAGCGAGAATTTTTTAACCATTGGTAGGGCTCGAACCCACTACCTTTTGGTTTTAGAACAACACCTTGCCTCCAGACTAACAGTCTCCTTGATATAGCACATGCTGACATTAATATATTGACATAATATGCCAAACTTCGTATGGACTCAGGCACTTTTTGCATCCTGATTTTCAGTGATAGTACTGATAAATCAGGGTTGAATCGAAAAAAAATCTTTATTGATATATATATATATATATATATATATATATATATATATATATATATATATATATATATATATATATATATATATATATATATATATATATATATATGTATATATATATATATATATACAGACTTAAAAAGGCATTTTGAAAAATACCAGAAAGTACACGGCTTTTAACCCGCTCTTTGCCCTATACCGTTCAGTTCAGACTGAGAAATGTAAAGCCACAGAAATGTATAAAAATACATAATTCAAAGATCTTCAAAATGTATTATTTGATGTAGATACAATCATGTAATTTAAAACAAAAACATGCCCGTAAACAATGTTGGATAATGATTTCTCTTCATTATAGAGCTGGGTTTCTTGAACTTATTATAATTTCTCTTCATTATAAAAGCTGGGTCTCTTGAACTTTAACTGCGGTAAAAGGTTATGATTTCTCTTCATTATAAGCTGGGTCTCTTGAACTTAAACTGCGGTGAAAAGTTATGATTTCTCTTCATTATAAAGCTGGGTTTCTTGAACTTTGACTGCGATTAAAGATTATGATTTCTCTTCATTATAAAGCTGGGTTTCTTGAACTTTGACTGGAATTAAAGATTATGATTTCTCTTCATTATAAAGCTGGGTTTCTTGAACTTTGACTGCGATTAAAGATTATGATTTCTCTTCATTATAAAGCTGAGTTTCTTGAACTTTGACTACGGTAAAAGATTATGATTTCTCTTCATTATAAAGCTGAGTTTCTTGAACTTTGACTGCGGTTAAAGATTATGATTTCTCTTCATTATAAAGCTGGGTCTCTTGAACTTTGACTGCTGTTAACGAATTATCTTTCTCTTCCTTATAAAGCTGGGTCTCTTGAACTTTGACTGCTGGTAACGATTATGATTGTTCTTCCTTATAAAGCTGGGTCTCTTGAACTTTATTGGTGCTCAAAAACCATTTATTGGTTACGGGTGATAATATCCGTCTGATTATTAGATCAAATTAGTACTCGATGCTGAAGTTAAGCTTATTTTCACGGTAATTTTCGATACTGAAGTTATATTGTAGTGACCAGAAAGCGGAGAAATTAGATCTAGTGACAATAAAAAGTTTTCTAGTTTGCAGGCAAAACAATCTTTTCCCAATCAATTAAAATGCTGATTTGCTCCAGAGTTTATTCGCTAAGAATCAGTAAGAACCTAAAGCAGGCTACTTGAAATCAACATGCGAGAAATGTGGAGGTTGTCACTGTGAGTACAGTGTCACAGTTAGAGATGTTCAGGTTTACATAATTTAAAATCGTTCTCACCGGAAAAGAAAATAATTCCAGATTATGGTGGTAGTTTCTGCATGTTAACTTCATTTATTATGTCGTGACCAAGGGACACTTTTTCAAGGGAACGACACATCTTCAATGAACAGTTTCGGTTATAAATTTAAATCATTATCTAGGAGTTGAAGTTGGGCCAAACCGTACTGTGGTGAGTTTGTTTCACAACCTTGTTTCTCTCACAAACGATACTCCACTCTACTTTCCTCATTTGAATCAGGTGTGAATGAGTGCCCAGCTACAGGAAGAAAGACCTCGTCAGAAGCGTTAGTACAAAGCATCTAACAAGGTGCTGTACTGTATTCTCCCCAGTGAGTTGAAAGGACATTGAATGAAATGGCCTGCTGTGGGATGAGCGCCCTAACTGTTCCAAATCACGGTGAAAGGTAAACAATCAAGGTGAGGAAATCAGTGTCATACCACATAACGGCATTGGCAGATTAAATCAGGACTCTATCCGCATTCCAACCTTACTATGAGGGCCTACATCACTTTACTTTGCTTTCAAAACAAACTTGAAATACCCTGCAAAACTACATATCCGGTGTCATGCACTATGTCCAAAAATTATTTTTTCCAGGAGGCATGAAAAAGACTGATTTGCATTAGATCGAGTTATAAATTCCTTTTCTTAGGTATGATTTAGTAAGAGTTTTGTCTGCATGGATCAGAAGATTTTGCTCATTTTCATGAATATCCATCGTTTTTGTTACAATGCATCTAGCAGGTTTTGCATGAAGAAAATCGAGGATTGCTGTTGGGCAGGTTTGTGCATGACAGAAAATTGAAGATTGCTGTTGGGCAGGTTTATTGCATGACAGAAAAGTGAAGATTGCTGTTGGGCAGGTTTTGTGCATGACAGAAAGATGAAGAGTGCTGTTGGGCAGGTTTGTGCATGACAGAAAATTGAAGATTGCTGTTGGGCAGGTTTGTGCATGACAGAAAATTGAAGATTTCTGTTGGGCAG
>JAXRKP010000769.1:207500-222561 GCA_037039925.1 Doris montereyensis | reverse complement strand
ACCCGAGAATTGAGGGAATCAGGAAAAGAGTTTTGATTTCTCCAGACAGACGGCATAACGTAGCAGTTTGTCATTGCTTTCCACACCGCCTTTACCCCCCCACCCTGCAACCACTCTCCACCCACCCCCACTCCTGTCTGATGGCTGACATATCAATGCAGTTCAAGCGTACCGTACCAAGATACTCTACTCTACTGAACTTACTTGGTTTTGAACCCAAAACGCCCTGGTGTAGACAAAGTACCAACGAGTGAAGAGGAAAGACGACGACCACAGGACCAGGAGAGCACCGACAGCGATAGAGACGGCCATCTTTGAATCTCCGTAGTCGTCACAGCTGAGTGGTCCTCGGCTGTCGCCACACCCACAACGGGAGGCGGCACAGCATAGCAACAAAAAAGACGAAATTGTACACCGCCGACACAAAGATCAACAGAATCTGAAAGGGATGAGAAACCTGGAAGTAAACAAGACTATTGCAAGGAAATTTTAAAAAACCAAAAAACTTTTATTTAAAGTTCCTTTATGACTGCTTTTTTTTTTTTTGTCGGGTTTTTTGTTGTTGTGCAAAATAGACCACATGCATGACATCCTTCTTAAGAGAAGATGGAGATGGATAGGGCATGTTTTAAGGAAAGGAGAAGGAAACATCACAAAAAACGTTCTACATTGGACCCATGAAAGGAACAGGAGACGTGGCAGGCAAAAGACAACTTGGAGAAGAACAGCAGAGAATGAGACAAGGCTGGGGTGAAACTTGGAATTGCATAAAGACGCATGTCATGGAAGAGAATGATGGAGAGTCCTTCATTGCTGCCCTACATGCCCACTGTTATAATGGGCAGTAGTAAGTAAGTTCAAGGTACGATTGTAGGACTGTAGGACTGTAGAACTGTAGGACCGTAGACTGTACGACTGTAGACTGTAGGACTATACGACTGTAGGACTGTAGGACTGCTGTGGGGACTCAGGACTGTACGACTGTAGGACTGTAGGACTGTAGGACTGTAGGACTGTAGGACTGTACGACTATAAGACTGTGCGACTGTAGGACTGTAGGACTGTAGGACTGTACGACTGTAGGACTGTGCGACTGTAGGACTGTACGACTGTACGACTGTAGGACTGTACGACTGTACGACTGTAGGACTGTACGACTGTACGACTGTAGGACTGTACGACTGTACGACTGTAGGACTGTAGAACTGTACGATTGTAGGACTTTACGACTGTAGGACTGTAGAACTGTACGACTGTAGGACTGTACAACTGTAGGACTGTACGACTGTAGGACTGTAGGACTCTAGGACTGTACGACTGTAGGACTGTACGACTGTACGACTGTAGGACTGTAGAACTGTAGTACAAGGATGAAACGATGGGATGTCAAGCGCTTCTATCTATTTATAATTTTGTTCGTCAAAGACTGTTGTCAGGCTTCCAAAAGTAACCATGCTTTGCATTCAGGTTCTAATAAATGATCTCAAGATTGTTTTCATGGAGAATTTTTCTATCGGGAGTAGCGTTTGATTAGGGAGAATGTTATTGTTCCCCATTTTTTAGTAGATTTTTCATTCATCTGAGCCGCCATTTCAAACAGATTTTATCATTTTTTTAAAGTTGGAATATTACCGTTCACGACTGCCTGTAGAATCTCGTCCCTGAATACTGACTCCGATCTAATAATTGTAATCTACTTGGCATCATTCAGGGTGTAATATAATGGTATATAATATATTAGCTAAATGTTGAAATCTCTCACTTGTTAGAAAGGCGGTGAGGACAACGCTGTCAGTTAATATTTATATTGTCAAAACTCCATATTTAACGATTTTTGGAGTTGTAATCATTATTAATTATTTATAGTCGTCAATAATTGTCTTATGTTTCCCAACAAATTGTCACCAAATTCGGTCTACATTTGACACAAATTACACCTGCATTTTGTCCCCACAACGTCAGAATTCTCTTTCCATCTGAGAATTTTTAGATACTTTTTGTTTTCTCTCAAATAAAGTAGTAGGTGTAATGTGTAGTGAGGCACAAGTAGTGGGTGTAATGTGTAGTGAGGGCACAAGTAGTGGGTGTAATGTGTAGTGAGGGCACAAGTAGTGGGTGTAATGTGTGGAGGGCACAAGTAGTGGGTGTAATGTGTGGTGAGGGCACAAGTAGTAGGTGTAATGTGTAGTGAGGGCACACATTGTGGGTGTAATGTGTAGTGAGGGCACACATTGTGGGTGTAATGTGTAGTGAGGGCACAAGTTGTGGGTGTAATGTGTAGTGAGGGCACACATTGTGGGTGTAATGTGTAGTGAGGGCACACATTGTGGGTGTAATGTGTGGTGAGGGCACACATTGTGGGTGTAATGTGTAGTGATGGCACAAGTAGTGGGTGTAATGTCTAGTGAGGGCACAAGTAGTGGGTGTAATGTGTAAATGTGGCACAAAGTAATAGGTATAATGTGTAGTGAGGGCACAAGTAGTGGGTGTAATGTGTAGTGATGGCACAAGTAGTAGGTGTAATGTGTAGTGAGGGCACACGTAGTGGGTGTAATGTGTAGTGAGGGCATGGTGGGTGTAATGTGTAGTGATGGCACATGTAGTGGATGTAATGTGTAGTGAGGGCACATGTAGTGGGTGTAATGTGTAGAGTGTGCACAAGTAGTGGGTGTAATGTGTAGTGATGACACAAGTAGTAGGTGTAATGTGTAGTGAGGGCACAAGTAGTGGGTGTAATGTGTAGTGAGGGCACGTAGTGGGTGTGAATGTGTAGTGAGGGCACAAGTAGTGGGTGTATCATTGGTGAGGGCACAAGTAGTGGGTGTAATGTGTAGTGAGGGCACAAGTAGTGGGTGTAATGTGTAGTGAGGGCACAAGTAGTGGGTGTAATGTGTAGTGAGGGCACAAGTAGTGGGTGTAATGTGTAGTGAGGGCACAAGTAGTGGGTGTAATGTGTAGTGAGGGCACAAGTAGTGGGTGTAATGTAGTGGGTGTAATGTGTAGTGAGCACAAGTAGTAGGTGTAATGTGTAGTGAGGGCACAAGTAGTGGGTGTAATGTGTAAATATGGCACAAGTAGTAGGTGTAATGTGTAGTGAGGGCACAAGCAGTGGGTGTAATGTGTAGTGAGGGCACAAGTAGTGGGTGTAATGTGTAGTGAGGGCACAAGTAGTGGGTGTAATACGTAGTGAGGAGCAAAAGTAGTGGGTGGAATGTGTTAATGTGAGGGCACAAGAAGTAGTTGTAATGTGTAGTAAAGGCACAAGTAGTGTGTGTGTTGTGTAGTGAAGACACAAGTAGTGTGTGTAATGTGTAATGAGGGCGGCAGAGTTCTGAGCCGACCAAAGATCCACATAAGACTGAGCATCCATTTCAGATTTCAACACTCCCTGGCCAGGTAAAAGTGTGACGACATCATCAGTTGCACTGTGGGTAACGGTTATTTTGCCTACGAGTTAGATCTGGGACTGTGAGTGACAAAAAATAACTCAACTGGACGCGTCAACTAATGATTAGATCCCTTTTGCAAACACGGAAGTCAGCAGGTGGTGTTTGTGAACAGATTAATCAATAGCACGTCGTCTCGGAAACTCTCCCAGCGTGAGAGACTCCTGACTCACTGACTAACCTCCCTGACTTGGGTGTGTAAACAAAACCACCGGCAGGTATCGACATCACGTCGGTTCAGAATCGTGTTGTCTAAACCACTCGTTCTCATCCATTGTGAGATTTGTTTTTTAATTTGATTTGATTTACCCACATCCACGACTAAGGTGATCACGGAGGTTTTTGGTAGTAAGCAGCCAAGGGATGTTTAAGGTGCATAGAGTATTGTGATCTGCACACGGGACCTCCTTTTATTGTCCGTCTCCGTTGGGACTAGGTGTCAAACCACCTACCCGGACCAGTGAGGGTAGATTTTGCTCTGAAAAAAACCTCTGGCAGGGCTCGAACCCATTACCTTTTGGATAAAGAGGCCGATATCTTGCATTTGGACTACTGAGTCCCATCCATCCATTGTGAAGACGAAAATGCTGAAATTAAAGATCTTAGCTGGAAAGAAAATCTGAAGCCAGGAGGACAAAATGCAAATGAAATTCATAACAAACATGAACCGAATTCGGGTACAATATTTGTGTGTGTGTGTGTGTGTGTGTGTGTGTGTGTGTGTGTGTGTGTGTGTGTGTGTGTGTGTGTGAAGTTTGTAACAAGCCACCTATCTTTTTTTTTTTGTTTCGTTGCTCGGACAATTGTTATTGTTTTGTTTTTCGTTATGCTGTCTATCAGTGTTTTGCCTCCATGAAAAAGGTTGAAAAGTGTTCTAGGGTTTGATTGGTTTTTTTTCGAGAAAACCAAAGCCCCTTTGTCCAGGTAGATGGGTGGACACCTAGTCCCATCGAAGATGGACAATTAATAGGATGATGATAATAAGAAAAAATCACCGGAGGTGTTGTAGTGAAACTGTAATGTTGTCACGACGACACTGATCCAATCCCCACGGCTATCACAGGTGGGATTTTATCACAACGTTCTACTCTGATATTAGGAAAGGTACAGGTATTTCACTCTATTTTCCCCCTTCGACTCAGGTGTGAATAAGTACCCAGCTAGCTACAGGTAGATCAAGATCTTGTCAGAGTGTTAGTACGAAGCACCTAATAGGCTGGCGTAATGTATGCTCCTCGGGGAGTTGAGAAGGACGTACACACTTTAATATACTCCTAATATTCTGGCCTGACACCATCAGCCACAGAGACCTTTGGGAAAGAAGCGCCCAACTCTCGGTTGAAGAAGACATTCAAAAGAGAAGATGGCGGTGGATAGGTCACACACTGAGAAATCCTAAACAAAATACCACTAGACATGCCCTGGGCTGGAATCCGCTGGGGAAAAGAAAGAGAGGCAGACAACCAAACAAATGGTGAATGGTCCTGGAGGCAGAAACAGAGAAGATGGGGTACGGCTGGCAAGAGCTAGAATAAATAACCGAGGACCGTGGAAAATGGAGGGAACTTGTGTATGGCCTATGCTCCAAAGGGAGCAGTGGGCTAAATAAGTAAGTAAGTAAGTTAATAAGTAAGTAAGTAAATAAATAAGTAAGTAAGTAAGTAAGTAAGTAGGTAAGTAAGTAGGTAAGTAAGTAGGTAAGTAAATAAATAAGTAAGTAAGTAAATAGATAAGTAAGTAAGTAGGTAAGTAAGTAAATAGGTAAATAAATAAGTAAGTAGGTAAGTAAGTAAGTAAGTAAATAAGTAAGTAAGTAAGTAAAGTAAGTAGGTATGTAAGTAAGTAAGTAAATAAATAAGTAAGTAAGTAAATAAGTCAGTAAATAAGTAAATAAATAAGTAAGTTGTAAGTATAAATAAGTAAGTAGGTAAGTAAGTAGGTAAGTAAATAAGTAAGTAAGTAAGTAAGTACTTAAGTAAGTAAGTAAGTAAGTCAAGAAATTAGTAAGTAAGTAAGTAAAGAAATAACTAACTAAGTAGGTAAGTAAATAAGTAGGTAAGTAAGTGAGAAAGTAAATAAGTAAGTAAGTAAGTAGATAAGTAAGTAGGTAAATAAGTAAGTAAGTAAGTAAGTAAGTAGGTAAATAAGTAAGTAAGTAGGTAAGTAAGTAAGTAAGTAAGTAAGTAAGTAAGTAAGTAAGTCAGTAAAGTAAGTAAGTAAGTAAGTACACACTTTAGCATTCACGCTTAGATAATAATAATAAAACAACAACAACACATAAGAAGGAAATGTTACCTGGATCTTGAGATGAGACGGAAACTCATGTCTTGTTTTGTCACCAGTTGTTTCAAGTTGCAGTCCACACCTAGCAAGGTGAATGGCGGTAGCGCTAGGAATCAACGCCTTGATGTGGAATCATGCACACACACACACACACACACACAGACACACACAAACACACGCAAACGACAAAGAGATCAAATCATTATTGTGAAATTAATTGCGTCTTAAATGCATGTCACTTCTATAAACAAAATACTGACGACGCCATAATATAGAAAAGATAAAATGACTACTATTAATAGGCCTAGTACTACTACTACTACTACTACTACTACTACTACTACTACTACTACTACTACTACTACTACTACTAATACTACTACTACTACTACTACTACTACTACTACTACTATCACTACTACTACTACTACTACTACTACTACTACTACTACCACTACCACCACCACTACTACTACTACTACTACTACTACTACTACTACTACTGCTGCTACTACTGCTACTACTACTACTACTACTATGACCTTTACCACTACCATGTACCACCAATAGTAGTGGTGGTGGTGGTAGTAGTAGTGGTGAGCTACTAGCTACTACTACTACTACTACTACAACTACTACTACTACTACTACTACTACTACTACTATTACTACTACTTACTATTACTACTACTACTACTATTACTACTACTACTCTACTGCCATGACCTTTACCACTACCACTACCACTACCACCAGTAGTAGTGGAGTAGTAGTAGTAATAGTGTAGTGGTACTACTACTACTACTACTACTACTGCTACTACTACTACTACTACTACTACTACTACTACTACTACTGCTACTACTACTACTACCAGTACTACTACTACTACTAGTACTACTAGTGCTATTACTAGTACTACTACTACTACTACTACTACTACTACTACTACTAGTACTACTACTACTACTACTACTAGTACTGCTACTACTACTACTACTACTACTACTACTGCTAGTACTGCTACTACTACTACTAGTAGTACTACTACTACTACTAGTAGTAATAGTAGTACGTCGTGTACTACTACTACTACTACTACTACTACTACTACTACCACTACTACTACTACAACTACTACTACTACTACTACTACTACTACTAGTAGTACTAATAATACTACTACTACTACTACTACGTCTACTACCACTACTAGCCTACTAAAGATAAACAGTGAGGCAAGGAACATGTCGAACATGAAATGATATTAAAGCTCGGTATGAAGAAAGACGAGACAAATACAAAGGAATAGACAGAAAAAATACATTTTGAGACCAGACAGAATCGAACCCGCAAGTTCTGTACCAGTACCATCATCTGGCCATGAAAAGAGCGCACTTTCCACCCTAAGTTAGCTTGGTTGGTGGTGGTATAGCGAGATGATGGGTCCCAACGCGGAGGTCGAAATTCCATTCTATTGGTGATCAAAGTGGGGTTTTTCTGTCTGTTACGTATATTATGGCAGCAATCAACTTACGTATATTATGGCAGCAATCAACTTACGTATATTATGGCAGCAATCACCTTACGTAGAATCGCAGCAATCAACTTACGTATATTATTGGCAGCAGTCAACTTACTTATATTATGGAGCAATCAACTTACGTATATTATGGCAGCAATCACCTTACGTATATTATGGCAGCAATCAACTTAGATGATGGCAACAATCAACTTACGTATATTATGGCAGCAATCAACTTACGTATATTATGGCAGCAATCAACTTACATTTTATGGCAGCAATCAACTTACGTATATTATGGCAGCAATCAACTTACATATATTATGGCAGCAATCAACTTACGTATATTATGCCAGCAATCAACTTATGTATATTATGGCAGCAATCAACTTACAAATGTGGTGGCAATCAACTTACAAATATGGCGGAAATCAACTTACAAATATAGCAGAAAGCAATATATAGCGGAAATCAACTTACAAATATACTGGAAATAAACTTACAAATATAGCAGAAATCATAAATATAGCGGAAATTAACTTACAAATATAGCGGAAATCATAAGTATAGCGGAAATCAACTTACAAATACAGTGGAAATCAACTAACAAATAAGGCGGAAATCAACTTACAATAAGGCGGAAATTGACTTACAGATATGGTAACAATCGGCTTACAAAATGTAGCGGCAATTAACTAACAAAGATGGTGCACAGATATAGCGAAAATCAAACTTACAAATAAAGCGGAAATCAACTTACAAATATAGCGGAAATCAACTTACAAATAACAATATAGCAATTCAATTTACAAATATAGCGGAAATCAACTGACAAATATAGCGGAAATCAATTTGCAAATATAGCGGAAATCAATTTACAAATATAGCGGAATCTAACTTACAAGTAACGAGGAAATCAACTTAAAAATATAGCACAAACCAACTTACAAATATGTCCGCGATCAACTTACAAATATGTCCGCAATCAACTTATATTATGGCGGCAATTAACTTACAAATATGTCCACAATCAACTTATATTATGGCGGCAATCAACTCCACAAATATGACCGCAATCAAGCTATATTATGGCAGAAATCAACTTACAAATATGTCCGCAATCAAGTTACATTATGGCGGCAATCAACTTACAAATATGAATGCAAACAAATTACAAATATGAATGCAATCAACAGACAAATATGAATGCAATCAACTTACAAATATGAATGCAATCAACTTACAAATATGGCGGTAATCAACTTACAATTATGGCGGTAATCAACTTACAAATACGGCAGTAATCAACTTACAAATATGGCGGTAATCAACTTACAAATATGGCGGTAATCAACTTACAAATATGGCGGTAATCAACTTACAAATATGGCAGCAATTAACTTACAAATTTGGCAGTAATCATCTTACAAATATGACGGTAATCAACTTATAAATATGGCGGTAATCAACTTACAAATATGGCGATAATCAACTTACAAATATGGTGGTAATCAACTTACAAAGATGGCGGTAATCAACTTACAAATATGGCGATAATCAACTTACAAATAAGGCGATAATCAATTTACAAGTATGGTGGTTACCAACTTACAAATATAGCGATAATCATCTTGCAAATATGACAGAAATCAACTTACAAGTATGAATGCAAACAACTTACAAATATAAATGCAATCAAATTACAAATTTGGCGGCAATCAACTTACAAATATGGCGGCAATCATGTTAGAAATATAGCGGCAATTAACTTACAAATATGGCGGCAATCAACTAACAAATATGACCTTAATCAACTTACAAATATGGCGGCAATCAACTTACAATTATGGCGGCAATCAACTTATAAATATGGCAGCAATCAACTTATAAATATAGCGGTAATCAATTTGCAAATATGGCGGTAATCAACTTACAAATATAGCGGTAATCAACTTACAAATATGGCAGTAATCGACTTACAAATATAGCGATAATCAACTTACAAATATAGCGGTAATGAACTTACAATTACAGCGGTAATTAACTTACAAATATAGCGGTAATCAACTTACAAATATGGCGGTAATCAACTTACAAATATGGCGGTAATCAACTTACAAATATAGCGGTAATCAACTTACAAATATAGCGGTAATCAACTTACAAATATGGTGATAATCAACTTACAAATATAGCGGCAATCAACTTACAAATATAGCGGCAATCAACTTACAAATATAGCGGCAACAGACTTACAAACATGGCGGTAATCAATTTACAAATATAGCGGCTATCGACTTACAAATATGGCGGTAATCAACTTACAAATATAGCGGCAATCTACTTACAAATATAGCGGTAATCAACTTGCAAATATAGCGGTAATCAACTTACAAATATAGCGGTAATCAACTTACAAATATAGCGGCAATCCACTTACAAATATAGCGGCAATCAGCTTACAAATATAGCGGCAATCGACTTACAAAGATAGTGACAACCAACTTACAAATATGGTGACAATCAACTTACAAATATGGAGACAATCAACCTACAAATATGACAACAATCAACCTACAAATATGACAACAATCAACCTACAAATAGGACAACAATCAACCTACAAATATGACAACAATCAACCTACAAATAGGGCAACATTCCAACCTACAAATATGACAACAATCAACTTACAAATATGACAATCAACCTACAAATATGACAAGAATCAACCTATAAATATGGCGACAATCAGCCTACAAATATGGTGACAACCAACTTACAAATATGATTACAATCAACTTACAAATATGGTGACAATCAACTTGCAAATATGGTGACAACCAGCTTACAAATATGATGACAATCAACTTACAAATAATGGTGACAACCAACTTACAAATATTGCGGCAATCAACCTATAAATATGACAACAATCAACCTACAAATATGACAACAATCAACCTACAAATAGGACAACAATCAACCTACAAATATGACAACAATCAACCTACAAATAGGACAACAATCAACCTACAAATATGAATGCAATCAATCTACAAATATAGCGATAATCAACTTACAAATATAGCGGAAGTCATAAATATAGCGGAAGTTAACTTACAAATATGGCGATAATCAACTTTCAAATATGGTGGCAATCAACCTACAAATATGGCGGCAATCAACTTACAAATATGGCGGCAATCAACTTTACAAATATGGCGGTAATCAACTTACAAATATGGTGACAATGAATTTACGAATATGGCGGCAACTAACTTACAAATATGGCGGCAATGCAGCCGACAGGCAACACGTAGGGCCAGACGACCTCGTCCTCAATGGTCACAAGAATGCCCCACACACCAAAGCCAAAACTCACAACGCTTACGATCGTAAAAATAATCCCAAAGCCTCGTAACCTTTGCAAACCGAGCCGTCGCTTGGATCGAAAGTTTCCTGAAAGAAAAGGAAAAAAAGGAAGAATTCAAAACAACGAAAATTATAGAAAAGGAACAAAGGAATAATTCCAAACAACGAAAATTATAGAAAAGGAAAAAAGGAATAATTCCAAACAACGAAAATTATAGAAAAGGAACAAAGGCATAATCCAAACAACGAAAATTATAGAAAAGGAAAAAAAAATAATTCCAAACAATGAAAATTATAGAAAAGGAAAAAAAAAGAATAATTCCAAACAACGAAAATTATAAAAAAGGAAAAAAAAGGAATAATTCCAAACAACGAAAATTATAGAAAAGGAAAAAAAGGAATAATTCCAAACAAAGAAACTTATTAGATAGTAATTGCTGTTCTTTTTGTTGTTGTTGTTGCTGTAGTCGTGATAAGTTGTCTAATATTTCGTCATTAATCTATATTATTATTATGGACTACACAATATGTGAATTTCACTCAGTTAATTTTCTTGATAATTTTTCACAGCCTTTATACTTAATTATGTTTCGAATTACAGGCCTGTTTATCTTTCTGCTGCTACAGTGCTAATCAGTATGAGACATAAGGCAATATCTCACACGCACGCACGCACACATACACACACACACACCCATACACGCACACACCCATACACACACATTCACACACCCATACACGCACACCCATACACGCATACACAAACACCCATACACACACACCCGTACACACACACACCCATACACACACACCCATACACACATACACACACACCCATACACACACACCTAGACACACACCTATACAGACACACTCATACACACACACCCATACACACACCCATACACACACCTATACATACACACTCATACACACACATACACGCACACACACCCATACACACACCATACACGGACACTCACACACCCATACACGCGCCCCATACACGCACACGCACACACACATGCACGCACACACACACACATACACACATGCACGCACACGCACGCACACACACATACATGCACACACAGACACGCACACGTGCACACACACATATACGCACACACACATATATACACACACACGCACAAATATGTATGTATGTGTAATGTGTTCATTTGTTTATAAATAATACATGCATAGGGCTACACACACACACATACACACATGTATACATGCCATACATATATTTATGACAAATTTATACAAACATACATACATAACAACATAACATACATACATACATAACACAAATACATATATACATACATACATACATACATACATACATACATACATACATACATACATACATACATACATACATACAAACATACATACACACATAGATACATATAATATATACATATATACAGGCATACATACATAATTCTTATTCCCCTGTGTTAGGAATTAGATGGACCTCTTCTCTTCATTTCAATTCAATTCAATTCAATTCAATTCAATTCAATTCAATTCAATTCAATTCAATAAAACTATATTACCCTCATAAAGCACATCATGTTCGTTCGCAACGATCTATAAAATAAACATTATGTACATTGGAATAAAGAATTTATGTTATTATGTAAAATATTATAGAAATAATATTAACGTGATCGCCACAGTGCAGCCCCCGAGGTCTAGATTTTGTAGATGATTTGGCGCTATTGGCACACTCAATTCATCACATGCAAGAGAAAACGTCACGGCTAAACTCTTTTGGTCAACAGATAGGTTTAAAAATAAGCCTTATAAAATCTGAACTAATGACATTAAATACACAAAATCCCTCCAATCCTCATCAATAACAATAGCATACATACAACCAAAGAATTTACATATTTAGGCAGCGTTGTCACAAGTAGCGGAGGAGCTGGCAAAGACATTAACATACGTCTAAACAAAGGAAGAAACTCCTTCAAACTACTTCAAAATGTATGGAAAACAAAAGAATACAATATTAAAAAAAACTAAAAATCTATCAAAGCTGTGTCCTATCAGCTGTACTATATAGATCTGAATGCTGGAGGATGGCGGACAGAGACATGAACAAGTTATCATCCTTCCACACCAAATGCCTGCGAAAAATCCAAAATATACTTCGGCCAAAAAAAAATTTTCAAACGAGACCCTTCTCTGAAAATTCAAAATAGACCACATGCAAGACATCCTGCTTAAAAGAAGATGGAGGTGGATAGGGCATGTTTTAAGAAAAGAAGAAGAGCATCACCAAGACTGCCCTACACTGGACTCCTGAAGGAAAAAGGAAACGTGGCAGGTCAAAGACAACTTGGAGAAGAACGGCAGACCATGAGATTAAAGACAGGTGGAGGAGGGCGAAATCTGAAATTCCATAAAGACGCTTGCCATGAAAAAGAGAGAGATAGAAATCCTTCATTGCTGCCCTACTTGCCAACTGGCATAATGGGCAGTAAGTAAATAAAAATAAGTAAGTAAGTAAGTAAATAAGTAAGTAAGTACGTAAGTAAGTAATACATAATACACATAAATACACACATGCACACACATACATACATACATACATACACACATACATACATAACACACATACATACATACAAACATACATAAGATACATACATCACATATAACACACATACATAACCCACATACGTAGACTCTATTTAAACTATTGCACGGATTAATGAAATATTATGGATGTTTAAATGTCGAGTCAAATGATAATCTACAGCCATGTAAAATCCGCTGCTAGCGCGACCTAAATCAGCTCAGCCAAGCTTAAATTCTAATTCTAGTTTCTACCTTCTAAATAAGTTTGTCTGCTGCTAACGTGTGGTGTCTTTTCGACGTCCGCCATGTTGTCTGTCAGAATTCACAACAGGAATTTGGAATCTTGTGAACCAAAATATCTGTATAGATCTACACGAAACGTCTCGTTCAATTTCTGTGGGAAATAAAAACATCAAATGAGAAATGAAATGATGGTGATGATGGTTATAATGATGACACCACGAAGATGATCAATAAAACGATGACGATGATGATGATGATGATGATGATGATGATGATGGTGGTGATCATGATGACACCACGAAGATGATCAATAAAACGATGATGAAGATGGTGATAATGATGACAACACAAAGGTGATCAATAAAACGAGAAGATAAGATAAGATAAGATACAACGTTATTGTTCAAAAGTGGCACATTGTTTTGGTGTTACCGTACCTTCAATACAATATGAAATACAACACTCTTTAACTATAAATAAATTATTCTTCACACACACACACACTCACACTCAAGTTACGCACATTGAAGCATTACCAGATTAAAACATGTCACAACATAACATACAAAAGAATCAACAATGTTTTTTATAATACATTTAAACGTAATCATTACAATAAATAATATTCAAAAGAGCGGTGATGATAATAACACTGATGATGGTATAAAATAATAAATAATAATAAATTTACAGATGATGGTAAGAATAATCTTTTATATCCTTCTTTATGGCACAAAACAATACACGATGATGATGTTGATAATGATATGATGATATGATGATATGATGATATGATGATATGATGATATGATGATATGATGATATGATGATATGATGATATGATGATATGATGATGATATGATGTTATGATGATATGATGATATGATGATATGGTGATATGATGATATGATGATATGATGATATGATGATATGATGATATGGCGATATGATGATATGATGATATGATGATATGATATGATATGATGATATGATGATATGGTTATATGGTGATATGGCGATATATGATGATAAAAATACCGATGATGATTTTCATAGATTTTTACTATATTCTAATAATATATTCGATTTAGGACACTATTTTGTTTCTTTGTTTCTTTCTTTGAGGTAACCCTATACACACGGAAGGTGATCTCAGGGTTCGTAACTAACACTATTTCTCACGAATGTCTAGGTAGAACATGAAGAAATTTTTTTCTTAATATATAAAACATCCGTAAATATTCGAATGTACAAAGTATTATTTTTAAAAATATAATCAAAGTGTTAAAATTCTGTTGATATTAATTTAGTATTGTATATTTGTTGATACATTCTAATTTCTTTTTTTCTCTCGAATAACTGTGACAGTTGTTGTTTTTTATGTATGTTACTATAGTGGTAACGATGATGATTGCACAGTTTCTACGATGATAAATAGGAAGATGATGAGGAGATGATGATGATGATGATGATGATGCTGATGATGAAAATGTTGATGAGGAGGAGGATGAGGAAGAAGAGGAGGAGGAAGAGGAGGAGGAGGAGGAGGAGGAGGAGGAGGAGGAGGAGGAGGAGGAGGAAGAAGATCATA
>JAXRKP010000769.1:160000-202500 GCA_037039925.1 Doris montereyensis | reverse complement strand
GAGACAGAACCACAGCTTTGAAGCCACACATCTATTTTGAATTTGGTTGGCGTATTTATCAGGTATTTGTTTGTTTTTTTAAATTCTTTCACTTGAGCTGCATGTGTCTTGATGTAATTCCAAAAACAGAAGGATATCTGGTCTGAGTCACGTGAGACATGCTCCGGCCACATGAAGCATTGGACGTCTTGTTAGCCAATTTAGTAAAAAATCAAATTCTAAACTAGCAGTGTACGCTTGTAATAAACACTAGATGTTTCTCCATGTGGACACTGCAATGGGAACAGTTGCTTTATAAATTCTTTAAGTTCCTGGCTTTTTCCTTTATCTGTATATTATGTTCTTTTTTTTATTGTCCTGCTGCTCCTGTGATGGATTTGGAGTGGCATTAAAGTACACAAGACTTTGATCACTCTTTTTCTCTCTAATGAAAAAAAGAACACAAGTTTGAATTCAGTGTCAAATATTTGTCTATATATATGGCATGAAAAGGGTCTTGTCATCCATGTACATTATGTTACTTGCCTACAAAAGTAATGATGAGGGAAATCAGTTGGAAAACTCCTTACGTGGGATTTTATCTTCTCAACAACATCCTCAGTAAATACCCTATGATTTCCGTGTATCCCTTTTTGATCGGCAGAAAGATCGCCAGCGCCATCCATGTTATGCAGTGCCCTGTAGACAACATCCTGCTTGATGTCTAGGGTACCGAGGAAGAATTGGTGACATACGAATCATTGTTCCCTATCTGATTTACGAAAAATGTAGCTCAGTGCAAACTTCCGTCTTGTTTCTGTACTACATCTGCGGATACGATCAGGATCAGTTTAGGAAACACACGAGAAAATGAA
The DNA here is from genome assembly GCA_037039925.1 of Doris montereyensis. Lineage (NCBI taxonomy): Eukaryota > Metazoa > Mollusca > Gastropoda > Nudibranchia > Dorididae > Doris > Doris montereyensis. Next base: position 201,646 of record JAXRKP010000769.1, on the reverse strand, counting down.
TTGTCTATGTGTATCCATATCCCCACTCTTCCAATAGTTTACAGAGTGCATATTTTGGGGGCACTTTTCGCCATACCTGAACGCATCGTTTTTGACGGAATTTCCTTCCCTTTGAAGCCAATGCAGGCTTCGACAGTGTTTTTGTGTTTGTTTGGGAATGTTTGGGGTTTATTGTTTGTTTTGTTTTGTTGTCGTAATTTTCTGTTTCCACTGATATAGCTGACGTGTGTGTTTACTTGACACTTTCTTTCTGACGTTGCCTGAGAATTCTATTTCTTTCTTTATCAGTTCCCATACTACCTTTCGGTGTATGGGTTCAGATGCCCGAGGTGATCTTTCTCCGGGACGCCCTGTCCTTGTATTTTCTGTTTCCTTCAAAACAATTTATATCCTTTAATGCCTCTTTTGCATCTTGTTCCCACTCTCCGAGGTCTGCCTTTTGATCTTTTACTTTGGGCTTTAGCCCTGTATACTGAGTTAGCTATTCTATTGTCATTCATTCTGTTTACATGCCCAAACCATATCAATTGATTTATTTCTATCTTAGTTTTTATGCAATCTGCTTTGATTTCATCTCTTATTGTTGTGTTTCTGATTTTGTCTTTTTTAGTTTTTCCTACTACTCTTCTTAGATATTTCATTTCAGTTACTTGTACTCTACTGTATTTTCCACTGTCTAAGGTCCAGGTTTCGCTGCCATAGAGGAGAGTAGGACAATAAACTGTGTTGTATACTGCCATTTTGGTTTTTGTTGTCAATTCTTGTTTACCTATAAATGCCTTTCCTAGATGTTTATATATTATCATTGCCTTTTGGATTCTCTGGCTGATTTCTTTTCTTAGTTTTCCCTCAGAGTTAATCATTACTTCTAGGTAATTGTAGCTTTGAACTTGTTCTAAATTTTCCCTGCCCAATTCAAGATTTTGTGTTTTAGCTTCCTGGTTACTAGCATTGTTTTGGTTTTCTTTGCATTTACTCTCATTCCTCTTTTTATTTAGTTCATTGTTCATCATGTTGATATTCGACTGAAGGTCACTTTCTGATTTTCCAAACAGAACTAAATCATCAGCAAATGAAAGCATTGATATATGTACTAGTTTGAGCTTCCACATTTTCTTCCTTTTGAGGATGCCTTGGCGACTGAATCCATAAATGTGATAAACAAAAGAGAACTTAGGATACAACCCTGTCTTACTCCTATATCTACATGAAATTCTGCAGATATGTTTCCAGCTACTCTCACTACATATGTTGGTTTATTGTAAAAGCTTTTACTGGCTACTATTAAATTTTGCTCCACATTGTAACGTCCCTCCTCACAGTGTCAAATGTCTTCTTCCACTCACGTTTCTTATCATCACTGTCTTTTTCTTTCTTTCTTCCTCCTTTCTGTTTTTTTCTGACATCACATTGTGTGATGCCTGAGATAGTGCTTAGATCTAGATCTAGATTCTAGATATTTCTCGTTTTTTGTCTGACGAAGGGTTATACCCGAAACGTCACATGTATGTTCTGTCTTTATTAGTGGAGTTGTCGCTTATTGTCATATTTCGCCTTTAACTATTATGTAGTCTATCATTGACTTTTCACACGTGTCTTAAACTCTTGTATATTTGTGGATATCTTTATGGGGCTTATAAATTGCAAACTTTCCAGTAGCTTTTCATGCCTTTTATGCATTAAGAGACCTACTCCTGCTTTATCTCTATCTTTGACATCTACTCTTGAGAAGAGAAAAGTAGGATTTGGTCCTATATTTTCTATTCCTTGTCCTTTTTTCTTTGTTTTTGTAATGCCCAATATGTCTACTTTGAATTTTTCCATTTCTTCAACTAATTCTATCTCTTTTCTGTTTATTGCCCTGATATTCACAGTCCGTTTTCGTTTCCATGTTCGTCTTTGAAAGGTCAAGCCGAGTTTATTGTATTTATTTCTCTGAATCAGTTTGGTTTTGGATAAGCAGGGGATTAGCTCACTGTACCCAAGGTAAATGGTGGGACTGTCACCTTGAGGCCCCTACCAGGCCTTGTTATATTCTGTCAGGGTTAACTCCCTTAGCCTTTGGTCACCCAAGGCCGGTCTGCAAGGCAGCATGTTGTTTCTGTCAACGTTAACTCCCTTAGCCTTTGGCCAGCCAAGACCCGCCTGCAAGGCATCAGGAGACTCGTGGAGAGCGGGATCGTCTACTCCCCCGTATAGGTGCGTACCTGTCCACTGCCCGGTGCTTGAGAACTATGTAGACTAATAGTCATCTGAAGTGACTGATGTCGATGTTGATGCCTTTTGTTGAGTCTGATAGGAGCGATGGTGTTAAGGTACGTATTGCGGGCGATGAGCTGATAGGAGCGATGATTTGTAGGTACGTACGTATTGCGGGCGATGAGCTGATAGGAGCGATGATGTTTAGGTACGTATTGCAGGCGATGAGCTGATAGGAGCGATGATGTTTAGGTACATATTGCGGGCGATGAGCTGATAAGAGCGATGATGTTTAGGTACATATTGCGGGCGATGAGCTGATAGAGCGATGATGTTTAGGTACTTATTGCCGGTGATGAGCTGTCATTAAGTGATAGAAGTGGAGCAAATGCTGCTGCGTGTGGAATTTTCCTTAGCTGTAACTGCTACAGGTGACAAAGCAGATGAAGTAGTCTCTAATGCTATCGAGGTGAAAGGCGATTGCAACTGATGTTCTTAAGTTAGACGACTGGACTGGCTCCTTAAAATGTGGCCGGTTTTTGTCGGTTTGAGTATTGAAAGTGGAAGGTTGTCGTCTGGATCACTATCAGAAAACACAACAAACTCAAGGGACATTACGTCATTATCTGACCACGCTGTGTCTGCTGAAGACGAGCTTGACAAACTCTGATCATCGATAGTTCTTGGAACACACTAAAGGATTCTGGGTTGCATCAACTCCTGGTACGCCAAATATTGACACATGCACAGCGTGTTACAGTTGAGTATGTGCGTCATCACATTCATGAATATCATGTATGTCCATGTAATGTGTTGTCACAATGCGCCGGTGGTAATCCGCTTCTCTCATCCGGATTAGCCAAACAAATTTTTTGGGGAAAATTTGGTCTTTCACCCAAAAGCAGTTTTATGTCATCATCGATCAACTGAAAAGTGCACTTCAAAAACGCATGGAAGCATACCCCGTCGTGCTGCAGAGGTTTTTTGTTTTGACTGAGTTTGACTCTATGTCTGATGACGTTTGATGTTTTGACTGAGTTTGACTCTATGTCTGATGACTTTTGGTGTTTTAACTGAGTTTGATTCTATGTTTGATGACGTTTGGTGATTTAATTGAGTTTGACTCTATGTCTGATGACGTTTGGTGTTTTGACTGAGTTTGACTCTATGTCTGATGAGGTTTTGTGTTTTGACTGAGTTTGACTCTATGTCTGATGAGGTTTGGTCTTTTGACTGAATTTGACTCTATGTCTGATGAGGTTTGGTCTTTTGACTGAGTTTGACTCTATGTCTGATGACTTTTGGTGTTTTGACTGAGTTTGACTCTATGTCTGATGACGTTTGGTGTTTTCGTCTGAGTTTGACTCTATGTCTGATGAGGTTTGGTGTTTTCGTCTGAGTTCGACTCTATGTCTGATGACGTTTGGTGTTTTGACTGAGTTTGACTTAATGTCTGATGACTTTTGGTGTTTTGACTGAGTTTGACTCTATGTCTGATGACGTTTGGTGTTTTGACTGAGTTTGACTCTATGTCTGATGAGGTTTGGTGTTTTGACTGTTTTGACTCTATGTCTGATGAGGTTTGGTGTTTTGACTGAGTTTGACTCTATGTCTGATGACCTTTGGTGTTTTGACTGAGTTTGACTCTATGTCTGAGGGGGTTTGGTGTTTTGACTGAGTTTGACTCTATGTCTGGTAAGGTTTGGTGTTTTGACTGAATTACTCTATGTCTGATGAAGAGTGAATAGGATGTATGTAGCCTAGTGGTTAGGTTGCCGGACTTGGGATCATGAGGATTCGGATCCAAGCCATGCTAGGCCCGACGTTGTGTTCCTTGGAAAGACTTCGACACACATTTTCTCATTCGACACAAGCGCGAATGGTAAACAAAAACATCAAAAACTAACAAAACAGAATCAAACAATCAGAAAAGATACATTTGGAAGAGAATAATATCCAGTAATAAAGCGATTATATATGCATGCATCTAGATAGCTCGAACGTCGCTTACTAAATCGTGTTCCAGTCCACTTCACATGATAGCGTGGATTTAGATCAGTGTGTTGAAAAGTTTGAATGTAGCAAGTCGATCCTCATACCGGTACATCTAAATTTAGTTATTTTAGTTAATTGTCTTGATACTACTGCTATCTAGATCTAATTATTTTAGTTAATTGTCTTTATACTACTGCTATCTAGATCTAGTTATTTTAGTTAATTGTCTTGATACTACTGCTATCTAGATCTAGTTATTTTAGTTAATTGTCTTTATACTACTGCTATCTAGATCTAATTATTTTAGTTAATTGTCTTTATACCATTGCTATCTAGATCTAGTTATTTTAATTAATTGTCTTTATACTACTGCTATCTAGATCTAATTATTTTAGTTAATTGTCTTGATACTACTGCTATCTAGATCTAGTTATTTTAATTAATTGTCTTTATACTACTGCTATCTAGATCTAGTTTTTTTAATTAATTGTCTTTATTCTACTGCTTCTCACTTTGGAGTTTGGCTAATGCGTCTGTGACGTTGTTTCTTTCTCGGACCTCCGCGTACAGCCAATATAAAGGAGATCAGCATGCGAGGGTTACAGTACTTTCTTTGTCCGTCTGTACTCTGTATGTGTGTGTGTGTGCGTGTGTGTGTGTGTGTGTGTACACGTCATGGTACACCTCCTGGGGAGATTATTTTCTTTTTGCTTTTAATATGTAGACGAGTAACTGTCAAAATAGAGTCATCCTATATCATTGCAAAGTTTGTAGCGTCCTTGGTTGCAATAGAAACGGTTTCCATTTGGGATTTTGACCCAATTTTCATAATCTATATCCTCCCTTAGTTATGAATAAGTTCACTCAAAACCTGTGCATAGCGTCTTTTCCATTCAATATCTAAAGAGTGACGTCGGAGTTTTTTTTTCTTTTCTTTTGGAAAGTTTATTTTTTATGAATTTTAAAAAAAATAATTTATATCGTGAATATACAAAAAACGGCATTTTTATTACAAAAATAATAATTTCTCAAAAAGTTTACAAGATATAAGAAAAAAACCCGACGTCATTCTATTAACATTGACAAGAGGAACCTGTGTGCCAAATATAATACAAATTGTTCGTAAATGGCGGCGGAGATAGAATTTTAGTTTGAAAATCTACATTTCGAGAAAAATACAAGTAAAATAATCAAAAGAAAATAACATAAGACAAACGCTTCAGACGGGTTTCCTTGCTGTAGCAGCCTCTTTCAAGAGTCTCTGGCATTATCATTAATGTAAAGAGGATTATAAATCTAGGTTTAGATGTGCACTATTGTGAAAACAGACGTCAAAATGACCAGTTTTTGTTTGTTTTTGTTTCCTCTATTCCTATGCTTTTGCGCGTTTTTACATACACACTGACGCGCAACGCCACTTGCGCCACGTAGCGATGGGCCGAATCGACGAGCGGTGTTGGCAGAAGCCAGGCGACCTTGGTGTTGCCACATTTGGCAATTAGCCGCCAAGACATGGGATTTTACTGCCATCTTCTCAGTCGGTGTTAGGGTAATTTACGTCAAAATTTCAACTGTTTATACCTACCCTCATCTACAAAATATTTTGTAAAAAATAAAGTATACGTCATATGGACGTTTTTCTGCCATAAACATTCGCGTACAGCCAATATAAAGGAGATCAGCACGCGAGTGTTACAGTAGTGTCTATTGTACGTGTGTACTTTGTGTGTGTGAGTGTGTACACGTCATGCCACACGTACATTAAGCAACGACAACAGGCACTGTGGATAGGGGAGCACGTTTTTAAACTATTTACCTAACCTTCAATAAATATGCACGTTAGTATTTCAAGATTTGTTGGTTTGTATCCAAAGGGAATTGTCTTCCGCTTTCCCATCAGACGTTCGTCAATCTATATGGTGATATAAAGAGCAGAGACCCGATTAGATAGCACGAACTGGAATAGTCCAGTTGATGTTTCAAATGCTGCTCATTACTGGAGTTCATCAAGTATTTAAATTTCATGCCGAATACGGAACTAGCACTCAGAATTTATTTATCTCTAATGGATACGAACTGCTCAGGGGAATTCTGCAACTAAACAGAATTAGATATGTCGAATGATCAGCAATGTGTCAACAATATCTTGATATACAGCCGCATTTATCGGCATTGAAAGTGATTTACTTCATAAAAAGGGACTTTTAAAAACATCACTGACGAATTCACAGTCGCAAAAGCCCCCAAGATTGTAATCTAGTTACTTACTCTGTAATCTTATAGTAATTGCAGCAATGTCAGAAAAACATTTGTTCATTTGATTTTCTTTTGTAATAAATTTTCTGATGCCGAATTTAACTTTATTTTATTTTATATTGGTGACCTCGAAATATCTGTATTCTCAGGCCATCTATCAAAATAATGTGCCTCATGGTCAGCAGAGCCTTAATCCTGCACTGGGATGGGGAAACGACAACAACAACAAAAACAACAAAAAGAGACGCAGAGATAAAAAAAAATGGAGAAGAGGGGTCGAGGAAGATAGCGATAGACGGATAGTAAGGACAGAGAAAATGTGTGCGTGTGTGCGTGTGTGTGTGTGTGTGTGTGTGTGTGTGAGAGAGAGAGAGAGAGAGAGAGAGAGAGAGAGAGAGAGAGAGAGAGAGAGAGAGAGAGAGAGAGAGAGAGAGAGAGAGAGAGAGAGAGAGAGACAGACAGACACAGACAGACAGACAGACAGACAGAGACAGAGACAGAGACAGAGAGAGGGGGAGACAGATATATATATATATATATATATATATATATATATATATATATATATATATATATATATATATATATATATATATTCTGTATTTGGTGGAGGAGATATAATTTTAATGTGGAAAATCTACATTTCGAGAAAAATGCAAGTAAAGTAATCAAAAGAAAATAACACAAAAGAAACGCTTCAGACGGGTTTCCCTTGTTGTAGCAGCCCCCTTACGCTTTCGACAGTATCTGGCATTATTACTTATGTAAATAGGATTATAAATCTAGGTTTAAATGTGCACTGTTGTGAAAACAGACGTCAAAATAATCAGTTTTCCCCTCTATATCATATGCTTGGGCGCGTGTTTACATACAGCGACGCGCAACGCCTCTTAATTCTCACACAGCGATGGGAGACGCGGTATCAGGAAAATGAGGTCAAATCGTGTGTTGCCACATTTAGCAATTAACCGCCAATATACGGGTATTTTTTTTATGCCATTTTCTCAGTCAATGTTAGGGTAATTTACGTCAAAATTTTGATTGTTTTTACCTACCCTTGCCTACAAAATAGTTTGTAAAAAAAAATTATACGTCATATAGACATTTTTTTTTGTCATGAACTTGTAGATAAATGATCATTCTATCCGATTATGCAAAGAACAGAAAATTAACCTTTTGGTCCAAAGTTCGCCAGTCCCCCCCCCCCCTTTTTAAGTCCCAAAGGAACAAAGTCAAGACAAATACAAGGAATATATCTAGACAGAAGGAAATCTTGCCCATCATGGGGATTGAACCCGAGACCTCTGCGTCGGCACACTTCGCCTCGCCATGAAAAGAAAAGGAAAGCGTGTTACTACTGCAACCAACCGAGCTAACTACTCTCTAGGAGGTTATGTAATGTTTTCTGGTTGGCGAAATTTGTACAAAAGAGTAGAATACGTCAGCAGGAGAGAAATGAACTAAAACTTAGGCTCGATGTCTTCAAGTTAAATTTATAATTCTATAGGCCTAGATGTAGATAAAAGGTATCTTATTATATAAGATCAATAGATCTAGATCTAGATCTAGTCCTATTTTATCAGCGAAACCGTTCAAACTGTGATGGCTAACGGGCGCAGGCACGGACAGTTTACGTCCGTGTGTGTCGTGATCTTATTCACATCGTAAAATACACATCACAGTATGGCTATTCTGATAAATAGCTATTACTCCTGTGACATAAAAGAAATTAAGAGAACAAGGCAAATTTGTTTGCCATTTGATTCAACGATAGATCGACACGTTATTTATAATAATTTCGTTTTACAACACTGAAAACACCCCGCGTAGGAATAATCTCGTTCTCTGAGGTTTCAGGTCAAAGGTCATAAAAATTGCGACGTGTTGACTTCCAAGAAGGCTGAGTGGGTCTACTTTCTTTTACTAAACTTCCTTTACACCTCACCATCGATAGGGTAGCAAGTCTTTTCGATCGTCTTTGACTAGAAAAAGAAAAAACTAGGCAAACATGGCCAATAAACAACGAATGAGGCTGGCGAATGAAAAGCATAGTAAAAATATCACGACCCGAGGAAACGTTCCCAAGACTTTGGTAAGAGATGATGTAGATTCTAGATTCCATAATAAAAAATTATTAGATACTAGAATTTAGAGACAGATCTAACAATCTTGACTCGGTCGAGTAACTTAAAATAAATCTGGGCGATCAGGCTGATCAAGCCTACAATATCACCACTATCAATAATATGTCTAGATTCTAGATCTAGATTTCTAGCCATCTATTAAATCTAGGTAATCGAGATCTTTTATTTTACTCTTCTCGGTTTAATTTCTGTTGTAAAATCACACAAAGTTAGCATCTGTTAGATCTAGTCTAGTTGTTACTGATCTGTTTTATAAGTTTGGAGGAGGATTTCCACAGAGGCAGGCATATTTCAATCATTTGTCTCTAAAGTAGATCTAGAACTGGATCCAGTAATAAGTCGGAAGTGAACATAACATCTCAGACCATCATATTGCCATCAAAATCAAACAGTTTTTAATTTTTAGACATAATGATCAATAGACTAGACATCTCTATTCTCTAATCTAGTGAGTCAAGGCTAAAAAGTCTGAACTCCGACCATTGTGTTCTTTGTCACTAATGTCAGATACGGTAAATATAAAAAATGTGGATCCTAGAGACAGGTAGTGTTGACCATGACAGCTGTTGGGATGAGATACCTAACCTTCAAACTGAATATGGCAGGCTGCTAGGGGCCCACTGACGGAGTAGGGTGGAGGGTTCAGTCTTTAGGGATTGGGATATAACTTGTTACTCCTTAACCCAAGTAGAGCTTGCAGTGTTACTGGAAGTGACCTCCTTACAGTGAGGGGTTGCCTCAACCACTTGCATGAAAAAACGAGTGTGTGTACAACGGGTGAAGCTAGGATTTAGACTTAATTTGAACAATGAGTTCACATTTACGGATGATAAAAGACCTGTAAAACATGCATTTTCAATAAGTTAAAGAATGAGGAATTCATATTGAGAGGTTATTGCAGCAAGAGAAACTTAAATTAAGGACTGAAAATAGCAACGATAGCCGTGTAATCAACTTAGGCTTGTACAGAGTGTGTTGAATAGGAAAACATCAGTTTGATGAATGATAACGAGCTATCGGGAAAGCCACAAGCTTAAAATAAATTGTAATCCCATTGACTGCTATTTAACTATGAACTCAAAGGTCAAACTACGTCATAAACCATGTAAGGAAAGTGGAAATTTCCATTAAAGAAGCCTAGGTGTCTGGCCCTTAATATAGGGCCTGTGCGCTTCCTGGGCCAACCGTAAACACCCTAAGTAAAGGGTCGATGCTTTTCTTTGGTTAACAACTGATGTCCCAATGACACAATAAAGGGTCAGCCAGATAGGAATGCCGTCGCCAATTCTTTTTTTCAGGGGAATCTCCCCCCCTTAATTACGTGAAAACCCAGTAAAAAAAAAAGCTATTGAAAACCAAAGGGAGGGACTCAAAAGATAGATATAATATGTATTAATCTAGATAAAATAGAGTTACTTATGAATATCTGATTGTTAACACTATTTGACATAATAAGTTTAAAAAGACTTGTCACTTTTTTTTAATACTAAGGAGCCACAGTGGAGTGAAGGTAAAGGCGAAATATGACAATAAGTGACAGCTCCATTAATAAAGACAAAACAAACATGTGATGTTTGGGGTATAACCCTTCGTCAGACAACAAACGAGAAATATCTAGATCTAAGCACTATCTCAGGCATCACACAATGTGATGTCAGAAGAAAAACAGAAAGAAGGAAGCAAGAAAGAAAAAGACTGATGATAAGAAACGTGAGTAGAAGGGGATGTGAAGATCATAAAGGCGCGAGAATTGAAGGCTCAGATCTAGAATGGAATAAAAAACATGAAAGTATGTAAGTGAAAAAAGGTGAGAAGGAGATAGAGAGAGAGAGAAAAAAGGCAGGGAAGAAAAAAGGGAGAGACGTGTGAGTATGGGAAACAAGAACGAAAAAATAGGATAAATATAAGACTAGATCTATATCTCACTGGGTCTAGAAAGAAGAAATGATAGAGGTTAAATGAAAGAAAGTATCAATCAAGGCAAAAATTTACACTAAAGATGTGAAATGTATACACACATATTACAAATGTATCGATGCAAAAGGAAACAGAGTAAACAAATTTTATCTGAAATATAAGTCACAATCCCTGATGGTTCTTATTAATCTTAAGCTATAAATGAAGTTTTAGCCAATGCATTTGGGTTTGATTTATTTAATATTTATGTGTGTAAACAAATTTTGTGTTTTGTTTTTCCCCTGCAGAAAAATGTGGAAGACAAGTACCCAGTTGGACCTGCTTTGATGGCTCTTTTTCTCTTCGTTGTTTGTGGATCAGGTGAGACTGGCATTAATATTGAACATTTTATCGTTAAGTAAGACACTTATAGTTTCAATTTCAAGCAGTATTTTTAACAAAACTGAAATTGGGAAGTTGAGGTATAAATAAAGCTGTTGAAAACTGTCTTGGTGAGATTCAGAGGATAGAATAGAGCAGTGTCATCTGCTATTTTGTGTTGTCATGCTTTGGGTGGAAAACATCCATGCACATCATAAAGCAACAGAGAAGGAAGGGAAAAACACTTGCAGATGTGCAAATTAAAAGAAAAATATTTTGTTTACTGCGCACAAGACGATTTTTGTGTTAAGAAAAAAAATCTCGGTTAACAGTTGCATAGGGAGCCCTCACATGTTTTATGTAATCTCACTGACCTAAATAGATTGAGTGATAAAGTGCACTGTTTACTTTTTGTCTAATCAAATTATCTTCTCGCTGATTCTATTTTTCTCCCTTCTACTAATTGTGATATGAACTTTAGTATAGTCATAAGATAATATGAAAGCCTGATAGGAACAAAGACGAGGCAAATACAAGGAATAAACAGAAAAAAATCCGCACCACCATGGGGATCAAACCCGCGACCTCTGCCTCGGCACCCATCGCCTCGCCATAAAAAGAAAGCGTGTTACCAACAGAGCTAACTACGCTCCTTGTGAGGGCTTACTATAGTAATATTAGTAGTCGTGCTTAGACCTCACAATACACTGCACACCCATCTGTTCCATTAGCCCAGGATTACAAAGAGTGAGAGTAGAGGAGTGGTGAAATTACGCTGGTGCTTTTGTGTGTGTTTTGACTAAGTGATCTGTGGGCAAGCCAAACTAGATTCTACTCACTTACTTGCATCACTTTGGGGAAAGGGGTGGTGCTGCACGCTGGGGGTATAACAAATTGTTTTTTACAATTAGTTATTACGGAACACTAATACCAAAGTCGATGGCTGTATAATGAGTTATTTCATTGTTCTTATTGTATACTGCCTGATCCGTTCAAATGTGAAAATCTGGTGGTAGCGAGAATAGCCTTTAAACTGGACGTGAGAATAGCCTTTTTGCGGGAGGTTTGAGTGCATATAAATAATTTTGAGAAGATATTTTTCAGCATTTTTGTGTACATATCAGATTTTTTTTTAATGTCTCTCGTTCCCGTCCACAGCTGTTTTCCAGATCATTCAGAGCATCCGCATGTCATGACCAATGGACACTCACTTGGAATACAATGACACTTAGGCTGCTACACAAGAATGATTGGACTGGGCTGTGTGTTGATGTTAGAAGCGAATGGGTTGCTTGTTGTTTGCTTGATGAGTGTGAGAGCAAAACCAAACTTTCTCAAGTGAGACGGGAGGATGGATTGTACAAAGAGTGCTAAGACACAGCATTCCATGGCTTGCGTTTGCTTGGGGTTTCAGTTTCAAGACGCATTTGGTTTCAAGGGGTTTCTCTCTAAATTATTTATAAACGTGTGTGATGAATGATTTGGGTTATGTGGGGTTTTTGGGGTTTTTTTTCTTTTATGGACCATTGTATCTGTAATTCAGAGTTATTCTTGCGTTACTGTTGAGATTTCTATGGTAATTGTTCCCATTTGTTCTCACAGTTTTGTTTTTGGTGTTTCTACTTTAAATATTTTGTTTTTTTTCTGGAGTCATTGATAGAGCTGCTGAAAAAAACCTGAGCTACTGATAGTTATATAGCTCATAAGTCATAGTTCACGACGTAAAAAAATGAATCATGGAATAGAGATTTTTAAAATGTATTTTTTTGTGAAGTTTGGACTTTATTTTTCTTCATTCAGTAAGTATTGTTGTCATTCAATAATAATATGTTATCTTTACAATGACACTATCAACAACAACTTATATAGTGTTCTTTACAAGCTATGTCAGGGCCAGGAATCACTGGAATCAGTCAAGTAATGCTGAATAAAGATGTTGGCTGTAACTGAAACATTGTTTTCTTTTTGTGATGTTGATCTTGTGTGTCTAGTGTCTGATTGTTACAAAATGTTAACCAACACAATGTCTTTTTGTGTGATTGATTTGTCTTGATTGTTATTAATGTTATGAACTGTGTCTGATTGTCACAAAATGTTAACCAACACAATGCCTTTTTGTGTGATTGTTTGTCTTGATTGTAAATCAACAATGTCTTCTCACTATTCTCAGTGCATGTATGTAGTCGTGTCTGATGGAATTTTTTGTGTTCAATTTATATATAATTGTTGCACCAGTTGCAGAGTGGATAGACTGCCAGATTTGGGATCATGAGGTCCCAGGTTCAAATCCTAGTGTTCCTAGTGAAGCTAGGTCTGAAGTTGTGGTCCTTGGGGAAAGACATATATTTGACATCAATTTAAATTGAAAAGCTCTCTTGTTCACAGCAAGAGAGGTCTATTAATTATATTTTTTTAGTGCTTGTTTGGTAGAAAATCTGAGACTGAACATCATTTCACATTCAATAACATTAAGTGGAGGCGTTTTTGTATAACCAAAAATTATAGGAAAATATGCGCAGGACATTTAAACAATAAGTTGCATTGTAATTCCATCATCGATTACTGTCCACTACCAGTACTACTATTATAGTTACATGTACTAGGTGTATGCGAGCAGGCGCAGTTGTACTAATTGCTATCTTTGCCAGGTCCATGCAATAATGAACGATTGAATGTAGTACGTCATGTACATGTATAATGCTATATATAGTGGCGTCAGTGGCCAAATGGTTGGGTAGTCGTCAGACTTCGGGATCTTGAGGTCATGGGTTTGAATCCAACGTTGTGTTCCTTGGGAAAGACACGCTTTTTCCTGTGCCCAAAGGGTATGTGTTTATCCAGCAATTACTGGAACACAATATCCCCTCTCACTCTCAACCCAGGTGCAAATATGTGAAAACACTAGCTTGGGATTAAAAACCAGCGGCCTGTCCAGAGAGTGATTAATTAATGTCAGTCGCCTGTTCTGCTTCACACTGTACTACTATAGAATCTGGGAAAGCTTTTCAATTTCAGGCGGCCATGGCTATGTAAAGAAACTTTACTTTTTAAAAATGTGTTTTAAAAGACACAAAGTAAAGCTTTCTCTCCCCTTGTGAATTTCTAAACCTTATTATTAACATTATTTGTCATCTCTGATGTCGACTAAAGATTATATAGAGCTCCCTCCCATCAATTCTCCAAGTTAAAAGTGTATCCCAATATGAATTATGATTGGGGGGGCTGTGAAGCCACTGCATTTAAAGCCTAATATAAGACAACTTTAGTGCAAGTAAGACAAGAGTTCTAACTTTCTAAGGTGTGTAGTGTAAAAGAAAAGTAAATGATTTTGATCCCCCAAAACACAACAGGATAAATAATAAGAAACACCTGCACATGCATTCTAACTGTCACAGGTACTGCTTGGTACTAGCACATAAATACTACTTGTAGCAACACTGGACCTCTTTTATTCTACATAACAAATTAACATGGCTTACAAAATGGAAGACACTATTTTTTCTTATTGTCAAGACATTTTTATTATACATGTAAATGTAATGAAATGGTATATTATTACTGTATTACTATTAGTTTAGTAATTACAAAATATTCCTAATTAAAGTTTCATTCCAAACACAGCAAGGCTATTCGACGACTGTAATTAGTGTAATTAGACTTGTTTATTGAAATTTATCCTGTCCAGGAGTGTCCACATGCGGTGGTCTCGATGTGAATTATTAAGAGGACACAGCAAGGTGAAATAGTGGAAAAAGGAAAGAAATAGGATCTGCCAACAGCACATGCCAATCACCAGCAACTACAACTAAGACTCCAACAAAAGAGTGAATGTACACACGTAATAGTATCTTATCACAGTAGTGTAGGCAGTCTCATAGTTAGTTTTTATTCTACATTTTATCATCAAACACATAATGTATTCACATCTATTTCTAACTCTCAATCTCAATGGCCAAAATTATTTACTCCAACTCCAACCAAGTCAAGCAAGATGCACTTCAAAAAAGGGTATTCACCATAATATTTATAAATGATGAATAACAAGACGAAGAACAGTGCACAAAACCCGTACCATACATGAAAATTGAGAGCTTGATGCAGGTTATACATTTGAAGTCCATGGTACGATATTGACACCTGGACTCTATATCTGGTAAGTTAAAATCTCCATCCAAAATAATGCTCTTTTATTCTATCTAAATGATTATTTATTGAAGTTTTTCACAAATTTCATAACCATAGGGTCATCAGATATGGATAATATTATTAATAGACTACGATGCGTCTGGAATCTAGTTTTTGAAGGTAAGTAAGAAATGTATGAGTAAGTGGTTGGGCTTTCGTGGTCTTACTGTAACTGTAACAGTGTAACTGTTAATTGTAAGACTGGGTTGCCAAAGCGGTAGAGAACATACATAGACACAGCTTCATTACCCTAATTAATTACGGCTAATCCAATTGCTTTATCTTATACACTAAAGAAAGGAAAGAAGTAGGACTTGCCGGTAGCCCCCATCAACCACCCACACATAATTACAGATAAATAGATACATACAAAGCATGTTGGTAAAAAGTTAGAAAGGTAGGGGAAGCATATCTTTAGACTAAGACTCCTTCCCTGATTGTCTTTTCTCAAGTGGTAATGGTACATATCATCAATGAGTGTGTTGTGATTTTACAAAAAAACATGTACGACTATGACATCACCATTGACCAAGAAAAAACACAGCAGTTGACCACTTTGCAGTCACAATGACTATCACTATCAAGTAGTATCAAGAGAGAAGATAAATAACGATAGCCAACTGTCCTCTACAACAGGTATTATTCTCTTTTCATTGCCACAGCTGATCATATCGCAGTCTATTGTCTCAATCCTATGCATTGAGATGTGTTTCACATAAGTGATTGATAAATTTGCGATACACAGCATAACATAAAGTCTGGACAGCCAGTCTACTCTGTCTAAGATCATAAGGAAATCCCAGAGCCTCATAATGAGTGTATTGTAGGCTAGACATGACATAAGACTGTCTTATACCTTCATCCTGGTAGGTAGTGTTCGGGTAGACATGACTTGATAGAAGAAGACTAATATAATATACTTGTCTGAGTAACTAAATAATATTGTTCGCTACAGTGTTATCTGTTCCTGTATGTGACAAAATTATCACTGACATTTTGAGGCCAATAATGGATAGGCATTCAAAGAAGAAAACGTGCCTTTATGCGTGTTGACCTTGTCTTTACACACCTTTGTTATATAGCAAAAATTTGGTCAGCAGATGTAGGCATGTGTTTATGCAGAGTGTGTTTTTATCCAGTGACTACTGTAGTGTAGTGCTAGTAGCAGAGCTGACTGACATAGACAAGGCCATTACAAAATTCACAAAGCACTTCAATAAAATTTTTAAAAAGATAAATTTGTCCATAGGTTTATATAGTGGTTTCAAACTCTTTAATGTTAAGAAAAATATGATGATTAATTATAAGTATAATACCTATAACAAGTGTAATAGTAATCCTACTAATACATTATAGTTTGAGCAATCTCACCATTAATTTAATTATTAATGATTTCTTGCATGGTCCCATTCATCAAAGGGACATAACTTGCATTGTACGCTACATATCCAAAATCGATGCAAATTTAAATGGGAAGAAAATCAAATATCACAGGAAGGCATGCATGGCACTAGTACTACTACATGTAGTATATTTTAATCAATCTAACAGATAGGATTTAACACTTCTATTTGTATAACAATAAGACAATGAATAGTAACAGTAACAGACAGTAACATCCTGTGGGAAAAACAATTACAGTTGGATTTATTGTCGAGATCCCTGGATAAGTTGAGTGAGTGACCTTTGTTGCCCCTAGCCGTAGGATTTTTTTACTTTCTTCTTTAATTCACAAACTAGGTAGTGATGATACCGTTATTATAGCCAATATATATATTTTTTAAAAGAGCTCTTTCATTGCATACATTTGTTATATTTCAATTCCCCCTGGACACAACCCATTCTCACTTTCTCAAATTACCGGCGACAGGGCTAACAGTAACACGTTGCACAAGATCTGCTGATAAAAATCATAGTCATGGTTGAGTGAGCAAGGGATTCTACTTCTGACTCAAACCTGTTCACGTGTCACTGATTCAAAACTGGCTCTTAATTTTTTCTTCATTCATGTTTCTAACATCAAATTTGACGTCTAACTTATGGCATATACATGATATGTAGAAAGTAAGAAAGAAAGAAATTATCTGTCTGCGGTGGTGAATAAAATGTTTCATTATGTCATAATGGGTAGATCTATATTAAATATAGTATTTCAATTTTTTTTTTAACTTGATTGAATATAGATATTGAGAGATCTGTCTCCAAACATTTCTGTTGATCTAAAATGTTATACCAGTAATATAGTAATCTATACAAAACTTTTCTCCAGCCATTCTCTCAACAACTGTCTCAATTTTTATTTTTATGACTGATATACATGAAAAGGATCAAACACAATGACAAATCCAAATTTATGCAGTGAAAAGGAACTGATCTTAGAAGTTTATGTACACAACAAGCAAAAAAAGAGAGAACAAATGGTTTATTAACTTGTCAAATGCTATAGCATAAAATATCAAAATATCAAACAAATCATCATTTGCCTTAATCTTGTGTAACAATATTACTATTACACCTATTTCCTCACTGACATACGTCATAAGTTGAAAGCATTTAAGACTTTTCATTTCATACCATTACTAAAGTAAAGTTTACACCTATTCATACAGAAACAAACAAACCAAAAACAACAAAAAGAATTAAAAAATCCTCAAATAACAAAAAGTCTCTATTATTGTCCTCATCAAACACTACAAAGACCACATTGTTTATGCCTAAAACGGTGGTCCAAAGCCAAGGTGTTTGCCTCTCAACCAATCCGTTGTGGCTATGTGCTACAACAGGTTGAACAATTTTCTTCAGTTACATATGTGTAGTAGTAGTAGTAGTAGCAGTAAGAGTAGTACTAGTAGTAGTAACAGTAGAAGTAGTAGTATATAAGTTCCCATAAGTCTATTTTTTCAAACAGGGTGAGAGTTTTACAGTTTGATAAATTTACAACCAATGAGTAAGAAAATCTTTTCCAATGATAATTGACATGCTTCCTTATTTCTTAAGACTTATGTCTCTGGCGATCTCTCTTCAGTTCTTGGAAACATATTCCAACCGTCTAGGAAAAGTAATTCTACCAGTATTCCGACTTGAGATTGAGATTGGACACGCCAATCCTTTATTCCAATTCCACGATAACATCCCCTTCATTTACAGTGTCACCGGTTTTGAAGTTCAGCTTTTTAATCTGGGAGGAGGAAAGAGAAAAAGAAAACAATTGAAATTGACGCACCTAAGTGAAAGGACAAGAAAAAAAATGGCAACAAATAAATTTGAAAAAAGGAGAAAGGGTATGTTTTCAGTTTGAGACAGAATATTTATTCATAGTTGCAGACCTTTTTAAAGCATAGAACAGACAATGACACTGCACAAACTTACTCTTACTTGAACAACAGCCTGTAATGGTGTTTTTTAACTTATTTCCCATGGTAATGAGCTAAAAAATTATACACTACAGAGCAGATGAGAGCAAAGAATTTTTTTGTTATGATCAGCAGAAGCCTACCTTTCCAATTTTGGAGCTGACCAAACTGTTTTGCATTTTCATGGCTTCCAAGATACACACTTCTTGATGTTCTGCTACCTGGAATTGGAGAAGAAAAAAAAAGAAAAGAAAGGGGTTGTCTATGATGAGGCAAACGGAACGGTTGGTTGAATTTAAACACAAGCGAAATTTCATCATAGCGTAGTAAGTTATAGGTAGTAGAAGTATTTAAGTAAAGATCCTTCAAGGCAATTACGACTCATAGAGCCAGAGCTTATCCCGGTTTCTATAGCCTGAAGCAGAACAGATGATAATAATCACCTCCTGTACGTACAGGATGCTAGTCTGACACAGGTCTTTACTCCCAAGCTAGTGATTGTACCCATTTTGCACCAGGGTCGAGTGGGGAAATGCATGTCAAGTGTCTTTCCCAAGGAACACAACACCGAGCCTGGTTTTGCCATTCCCACAAAGGCACCGATAAGCTTTAGTCGGCAGAGTGTTTAACTATCATCACTCCCTAGATCAGAGTTCCATTTCAAATCCGACAGTTCTTTCAATGGCGCTCCTGTCGACCCAGCAACCAATGCCAATGGGCAGCTAAAGGTCTATTCAGACTTGGAAAGCCAATGCCAATGGGCAGCTAAAGGTCTATTCAGATTTGGTAAAAGTAAATATCAAACTACCATACCACATTTTGCCGTATGTCTATGCCGTGTGTCTATGAAAATCTAAAACTCAAGTCCTGACGCGAGACAAAATGAAAATAAGGGAAACTTCCACACACTAAGTAAGGATTTCGTGTTTAAACTTCACGGTCCACATACCATGTCACCAGCAGCCACCGACACAGTTTTGAGAACCCCGGGCATGGGGGCTATTACCATGGTGCTAATGTCTATAGCTTTCTTCTCTTCATGTGCTTGGACAGGTTGTAGGCTGTGTCGTCTAGGACAGTCACCGAAACTGTGGAATGGAAAACACTGATTTAAGTCACACGAATCACCTGTAGATAACATCGTGTTCACTAGTCTACCCATTGATGCTAGCCTACAGTATACTAAACATGAACAAAGACAAATTCAAACTTGTCCACTCCTCATAGTTTTTAATTTTCCATAGAGTCGTAAGAAAAGGGACAGAACATTTTTCATAAGTTGACACGCAGGCCCACATGTCTAATCGAAGGAAATATTTATGTTGATAAAATTATCTTCCTAGTCCTAGTGTTTTAACTATGCCCGAGTTCACCCATAATACATTGATTATCTACTTGTTCTAATAGTTTGTAATAGTTTGTAATACGAGTGTAGAAGTAGAAGAAACAATCAGCATGTGATATATTGACAGTGACAGCCAAGAGAATCTTACTCTGAGTTAAGTCATAAACGGAAACGTCCAGGAGTTTCTAAGACTAGGGAGGTTTAAAAAGCAGGAGATTCTCGGAGATATTTTTCTAGGATTTTCTACGGTTACAATGCTACAAGTCCTGTATTAAAACAAACAGTAAGGCGCATAGCCAAAGTGATGAACGATGACATGAAATAACTATTGGATATGATAAAGAGCAGTCAGTTTGGGCAGTAGAGCACTCTCTCTTTTTCGTGCCGGTGCTAAGGCAGCGGATTCGATTCAGTTGGTGCCCAAAGATGTTGTCTATTCCTTTGTATTCATCTCATCTTTGTTCCTACGGGGCTTTAATACTATTTCGTGTCTTTGTCCATCAAGTCCTGTATCGAGTACTTGTTTTAGATGAAGACTGTATCAGGGGGCATAACTTACCACTGTACCGTACAAACGAAGACTGTAGTTGCCACCTCCTAATTTTTCATGAACCTGGATGCGGAAGAAAGAAAAAAAACGAAAGAGAGATGTTTTAAAGTTGTGTTTGTATACATGAACAATTTCCTTTGACAGTTCATGTCATCCCTCTCATTACAACAAATTATCTTTGAACATGTCAGCCCTTCTCATTGCAAAAATGTCCTGTGGAGATGTCAGTACCTTTCATTAAAATAAATTGCCCTTCAACATGTCACCCTCTCTCATTTCAACAAATTTTCTTTGAACATGTCCCTCTCTCATTTCAACAAATTCTCTTTGACAGGTCATCCTCCTTATTTCAACAAATTCTCTTTGACAGGTCACCCTCTCATTTCAACAAATTCTCTTTGACAGGTCCCGTCAACCTATCATTACAATTAAGGCTCAATATTATAATATGTGATAGAGCCATATTAAAAAAAACAAAAAGCTGAGCTGTCTGATATTGCTCTTTGACGGGTGAGAAACAACTTACCTGGACAAGCCTCTCCTCCCCATTGACGTACAAATCCAAAAGGGGCGATGCAAAGGATATCGTGCCTTTGATCTCAAACTCATTTTCAGCAACAGTTACCTGCAAATAAATAGCATGCAAAAGGGATGAATGTCTTGGCCAGATAGAATAACAAATGAAGAACTCCTTAAGCCACGTAAAACAAGAAAGAATGGAAACTGCCTTATGAGAAGAAGATGGAGGTGGATAGGGCCCATATACTGGAGAGAACAGGAGAGCATTACAAGCATAGCCTTGCATTGCACACCACAAAGAAGGAGAAAGCGAGGAAAGCCCAAAACTACCTGGGGCAGAACCCTAGAAGGAGACGTGAAGATCTGGAAACAGATACATGGAACACCACCTAGAAGAAGACCCAAAACAGGCTGGTTTAGTTTCGCTGGAATCTACCCTATCCTTAATATACTCTTATACTGTGACTGTTTTGGATAGTGTGGGCACACTTAAAAGTCCTACCAAAACCTCCGAGATCAGCTTAATTGTGTCAAAGCTGATGTCTATTGGACTAAATCAACCATTGAGTTTAAGATGAGAGATTGACTCCAAAACGGTTATATAACAATCTGACCATTGAGTTTAATTGTTGATGTGTCAGTGTGACAAATCAAATCAAAGCAGTGTCTATTGACCTATATAACAATGGAGATTTCAATTGACAAAACGGTTATATAACAATCCAACACTTACCAAATGTGTGTGTGTGTCAGTGTGTAATTAAAAATGTCCCCCCTCCACAATATGCGGAGATTTCAGGGTGAACTAAAAGGAAACAGCAAGATGAGAGACAAGTAGAAGAGTGAAAGGAAAGAAGTAGGACCTACCAGCAATGCCCATCAACCACCCACAATTAACAGGGCAGAATGAGACCCCAGAGAGAGCACTCACAAGAGGAGAAACTACAAAGAGCCATGAAAATGGCAGACAATGGAATCACAGCTTATGTCCATTACCTTGAAGCCATCCCCCGAGTTGAGTGACCTCTGCCTTGAACGCTGTGTCTCCAAGCTTGACGTTGAGGGACCAACTCCCTGAAGAGCTGTTTTGCTTCAACGGGATTCTGGACATAAAAGAGCAATAAAAGGAGAACAATGAGGAAAAAGTGTGTACAGATATTTCCCAAGGTATTATAATATTAACTCCCCAAATCCCAACGCCAACTAAGGTGATCTCGGGGGTCTTTGGTAGGATTTTTAAAATTGAACCCCGACTGCCATGTGAACAGCCTTTAACGAGCACAGAGTGTTGTGATCTGCACATGGGACCTCATTTTTATCGTCCGTCTCCGATGGGACTAGGTGTCAATCCACCTACCTCGACCAGGAGACGGGTTTTACACAGAAAAACTCGAGAATATAACTCAACCTGTCAGGCACGAATAAGAATAAGCAGATCTATACGTTTGAAAACTTCACATACCGACTTTGATTTAGGAACACCCTTGACCTGAGCTGATCCTTCATGTGAACAGCACACGCCATAGCGCGGCCAGTTCTGATTCTCTCTCTCAGTCAGTTGCTTGCCTGGCATATGAGAAACGTAAATAAAGGATATAAACAAGTATGTGATGATTATGTTTAACACTTTATTGTAAAAGGCTAAAAACATTGCATATATTATAATGATCTATTTTCTGTGACAATTTCATTTCCTTTTTGCTTATAGCTCTCATATTCGAAGACCTTATTCTCTCTACGATGGCGTTTTTGATAATACACTGACTAGTAGTGGTCTAAGAGCACGACCTCATGACCTCATTCACTAACTCCACATTGGTGACCAATCACATCAGTCTAATTCCTTGATACTAAATCATCTGATTTCCCCGTTCTTTTGTTTCTGTAAATCCATCTGGAGAGCAGAAACTGAACCTAAACCAAGGTGAGATTCTTGACTATCAGTGAGAAGTCCATTGTATTGCTCAATTCTGTACGTGTGTATACGGTTTGTTTGTTTGTTTGTTTTTCATTGTAACTTAACCGGTCCATCATTGTGGTGATCTCAGGGTGAATTAAGAGGAAACCGCAAGAAGGAAAGGAAAGAAATAGCACCTACCAGCCAAGCCCACCAACCGCCCACGCGTTTACGGTAGCTCCTCAACCTTTGGGGAGAGAGGCTGACACCTTACCTCTGGAGCACAGTGTGTCAAAGTTTGCATACAGCATAAGGTATCACAATAATTACCTGCAGCTTAAACAACGCACAGCAAAAACACGGAAACATAAGATGTTCACCATAAAAACATAGTGACAAGGAAAGATGTCAATAAATTAAAATTTCAGCTCTTTCAACGTTATAAGTCTGCTCTGAATTAAATTGTCCAAACAACACATAAATTCTTTTTTTTTTTTTTAAAAGAAAGAAAGCTCTTTAATTCTCAGGGGAAAAAAAGTGAGTGAGGTTTTTGATTTGATTTGATTTACCCACATCCACAACTAAGGTGATCTCTGGAGTTTTGGAAGGATTTTTAATTTTGCCCGGACTGCCCTGTAAACAACCCAAGGATTATTTAACTTGCACATGGTGTTTTAATCTACACAGGGGACATCCTTTTTATCGTCCGTCTCCGATAGGACTAGGTGTTCATTCACCTACCTGGAACACCTACTAAAAAAAAATTGATACAATATTTGAACTGTTGGCGGGCTCAAACCCACTACCTTTTGGTTGAAAGGCCGACATCTTGCCTCTGCACTACGACCCCCCCCCCCCTGGAGTGAGGACAAAACGCAAATGAAAATTTTGTGACAATCGTAGACCAAATTTGGTTACAATTTTCTGTAAGATATGACAATTGAGGACTGTGAATCTGATGATGTTTATAACTCCAAATTCAAAAAGCGCTGTTAGGACAATATAATTCTGAGACGACAAAATATCTTCCCATTGAAAAGTGGCAAGTACTATATAACATTGGAAATGAACTATCTATCACTTGAAAAGAACTGATTCGTGCACTGACCTTTGAACCCATCGGGAAAGACGTCAGGCAAGTAGTTGGTGCTGGTTGCCCCAGAGACAAATCTTTTTTCCGTCAGAATGTCTCGCAGTAATGGAATGTTGTGCGTGACACCTACAAGATAGGAGATAATCAATTGTTTTCTACACAATAAAACACATAAATAGAATGAAAACAGGGAGTGTTCAATACGGTACATGTATTTATCAAAAAGGCTTTTTAAAGTATACGTATGCATACAAGCACAGTTATCAAGAACCCTCAAAATAGATGCACTTATATCTAGATCGCTCTCCTTCTCATATTGTTAAATAACAGTTTTCTGTCTTCCCTCAGGGACAACAATACCATTCAGATGAGTATAGGAGTGAATGAAACTATTCAAACTTTATAAAAACCTATTCAAACTTTATAAGAAACTATTCAAACTTTATAAGAACCTATTCAAACTTTATAAGAACCTATTCAAACTTTTTAAGAAACTATTCAAACTTTATAAGAAACTATTCAAACTTTATAAGAACCTATTCAAACTTTATAAGAAACTATTCAAACTTTATAAGAACCTATTCAAACTTTAAGAAACTATTCAAACTTTATAAGAAACTATTCAAACTTTATAAGAAACTATTCAAACTTTATAAGAAACTATTCAAACTTTATAAGAACCTATTCAAACTTTATAAGAAACTATTCAAACTTGATAAGAAACTATTAAAACTTTGAAAACTATTCAAATTTTGTAAGAAACTATTCAAACTTTATAAGAAACTATTCAAACTTTATAAGAAACTATTCAAACTTTATATTCAAATTTGTTTTATTAAATCTGTTGAAAATGGTGGCTTATAAAGTTTGAATAGTTTCTTATTCTAATGGCACTTTGACAGTACACAAGGCCCGCAACTTTCACATTACTTTCTTGTTCTAATGGAGCTTTGCAGTACACAAAGCCCACAACTCTCACATTACTTTCTTGTTCTAATGGAGCTTTGCAGTACACAAAGCCCACAACTCTCACATTACTTTCTTGTTCTAATGGAGCTTTGCAGTACACAAAGCCCACAACTCTCACATTACTTTCTTGTTCTGATGGCACTTTGGCAGTACAAGGCCCATAACTCTCACATTACTTTCTTATCCTAATGGCGCTTTGGTATAGTATAACTTTCTTATCAATGGAGCAACACAAAAACTCTCACATTAGTTTCTTGTAAATAATGGTGCTTTGGCAGCACACAAGGCCCACAACTCTCACATTACTTTCTTCTTCTAATGGCGCTTTGGCAGCACACAAGGCCCACAACTCTCACATTACTTCCTTGTCCTAATTGAGCTTTGGCAGCACACAAGGCCCACAACTCTCACATTACTTTCTTATCCTAATGGTGCTTTGGCAGAATACAAGAAGTAGCACCCAATGACCACCCACAATGAGATGAGAGAGCTGTCAAGAGTTGTTACCTCTAATCACGTAGGAATCCAAGGCTTTGATCATGGTGTCCATGGCGGCAGTGCGGTTCTTGCCATAGGAGACCAGCTTGCAGATCATGGGGTCATAATAAATACTAATATCGCTTCCTCCTTGATTCCACTGTCAAAGCGAGTCTGTGGAGGCAAATCAAACGTAACGCTGGATTCAGACAAATGTGTAAGGTATTAAAACAAAACAACACCAACAAAGAAAGTAATTGTTTAAAAACAACCCCAAAATGTATACAAGAATGAAGAACATTGTATTCTGTCATAGATAGAGAGATCAATGCTACTACTGTGATGAAGAAAAATTCTGTTATGTCTAAAACTTCCAAATTTCAAGTAGTTACACCCATAGTACATATCTCTATCACTTTTGTGGTCTCCAAATGCCTCACCCCAGATCATTTTTGTTTAAGAAAATGTTCTGCCAAAAGACGTTGAATTAATGTAAACTTCACAGTTTCCCTATCTTTGTGAGTATCATTTTCGTTCAGCTAGCCCGCCATTTTAAACAGGCTGTATAATTAGAAAGTCGGATAAGTATCGTTCACACCCGCCTGCATAACCTCGGTATCGAATACTGACTCGGTCTTATTATCATACTTTGTATCACCCGGGGTGTGACTTGTATATTATTAGTATAAGTAAATGTTGGCATGGGGTTTGAATATAGACTGTGATATGTTGGCATGGGGTTTGAATATAGACTGTGATATGTTGGCATGGTGTTTGAATACAGACTGTGATATGTTGGCATGGTGTTTGAATACAGACTGTGATATGTTGGCATGGGGTTTGAATATAGACTGTGATATGTTGGCATGGGGTTTGAATACAGACTGTGATATGTTGGCATGGTGTTTGAATACAGACTGTGATATGTTGGCATGGGGTTTGAATATAGACTGTGATATGTTGGCATAGTGTTTGAATACAGACTGTGATATGTTGGCATGGTGTTTGAATACAGACTGTGATATGTTGGCATGGTGTTTGAATACAGACTGTGATATGTTGGCATGAGGTTTGAATATAGACTGTGATATGTTGGCATGGGGTTTGAATACAGACTGTGATATGTTGGACTGTGATATGTTGGCATGGGGTTTGAATATAGACTGTGATATGTTGGCATGGTGTTTGAATATAGACTGTGATATGTTGGCATGGTGTTTGAATACAGACTGTGATATGTTGGCATGGGGTTTGAATATAGACTGTGATATGTTGGCATGAGGTTTGAATATAGACTGTGATATGTTGGCATGGGGTTTGAATATAGACTGTGATATGTTGGCATGGGGTTTGAATATAGACTGTGATATGTTGGCATGGGGTTTTGATATAGACTGTGATATGTTGGCATGGGGTATGAATATAGACTGTGATATGTTGGCATGGGGTTTGAATATAGACTGTGATATGTTGACATGGGGTTTGAAATAGACTGTGATATGTTGGCATGGGGTTTTAATATAGACTGTGATATGTTGGCATGGGGTTTGAATATAGACTGTGATATGTTGGCATGGGGTTTTGATATAGACTGTGATATGTTGGCATGGGGTTTGAATATAGACTGTGATATGTTGGCATGGGGTTTGAATATAGACTGTGATATGTTGGCATGGGGTTTTGATATAGACTGTGATATGTTGGCATGGGGTTTGAATA
This sequence comes from Doris montereyensis, assembly GCA_037039925.1. Lineage (NCBI taxonomy): Eukaryota > Metazoa > Mollusca > Gastropoda > Nudibranchia > Dorididae > Doris > Doris montereyensis. The sequence continues at coordinate 174,668 of JAXRKP010000769.1, read as the reverse complement.
TAGACTGTGATATGTTGGCACAGGATTTGAATATAGACTGTGATATGTTGGCACGGGATTTGAATATAGACTGTGATATGTTGGCATGGGGTTTGAATATAGACTGTGATATGTTGGCATGTGATTTGAATATAGACTGTGATATGTTGGCATGGGGTTTGAATATAGACTGTGATATGTTGGCATGGGATTTGAATATAGACTGTGATATGTTGGCAATGATTTGAATATAGACTGCGATGGTTTGGACACATGAAATAAAGAGGTGAGAAGAACATCGGTGAACAGTCACTGCAGATGAAAGTGCCAGACAAAAGAAAAAGAGGAAGACCAAAACGGAGATGGATGGATTGCATATAAATACAGATCATGAGGGAAATTGCAGAGAAAACGAGAATGACGCAATGGACTGAAATCTATGGAGAAATAACACTCCTCATGGCAACACTGCAAAAAGCGGGACAAGCTAAAAGAAGAAGAAGAAGAAGAAGAAGAAGAAGAGGTTGGTATGGGGGTAAGTGGCGATTTGACATAAAGATTGTAAGTGTAAGTGGAGACAAAAAACAAACAAAAATGTTTAAGCCCAAACTTATTTTCTTCATATATTGGTAAATGATCATTAGTACAAAACAAATGATTGATCAGACGGAACAAACAATAAAGTCTTTCAAAACTCATGAGCAGTGAGTATCCTTTTTTGTTGTTGTTTTATTGAAGTTTACCCCCCCCCACTGTGTGCCATGATCTCAGAGTGAACTAAGACAACACAGCAAGATAAAAGACATGTGAAAGAGTGAAAGGAAAGAAGGACCTACCAGTAACACCTGCCAGCTGCACATCATCATCATCACAGTACTCTTTCATTAAAATTCACAAATTATCTGCTCTGTGCAAATCAACTGATACTTTCAAGTGACTACTATCATCATCACAGTACTCTTTCATCAAATTTCACAAACAATCTGCTCTGTGCAAATCAAACGACACTTTCAAGTGACTACTTACACAGACAAAAGGTCCAACGTTTTCATTCATTTGCTGTCCCTTACTGAGTTTTGCTGGATTTGAATTTTTTTATTTGATTTTACCCACATCCACAACTAAGGTGATTTCAGTGTTTCTGGTAGGATTTAAAAATGTGTCTAGTTCTTTAACGTGCAGAGTATTGTGATATATATGCACACGGGACCTCATTATCGTCCATCTACTTGGACAAGGATGGATTTATTTTTAAATAACGAGAAAATTGTTCAACCTGTCAGACACAAGCCGACAACTTTTTGGTTAAGTTTGGTTAAGTGGCCCACACCTTACCCCTGTTAACACCTAGTTCCCCGGCCTTTGCACCAACAAAGAAGCACAAACTTGTGTGAAAAATATCAAATAAAATAGTAGGCACACTTCAGCTTGCGGTTAGCTAAATGTCATTTTACAGAAGAAGAGTGTGTGAAAGCAGTGAAACTAAACTTAACCAAACATGAAGGTAAAAGAAATGCATAAGTTGAAGACCTAGGTAAATACATATGGAGAGCACTCACATTCTTTAGATGCACGGTCTTCAACATATCTGGACAGGCGGCCAATGGAGGGCATCCCAAAGTTTTTGTATGGATCCTAACATGAAATGAAACACAACAAGAACAAAATATGGTGGAATAGATAGAAAGATGCACAAAAATTGCAATTCACAATAGCTTTGTATATCACAACAGATAATTAAAGCCGTAACATGTGTTAACAACCAATGTATGTTTTTTCTAAGTTCTTATGATAGTTTTTTTATATGTATGTATATTGCTTTCATGATTTTACTATGTATGTAAAATAATGTGCCTACAGCTGTCATAGGAAGGAGTGAGCACTATAGAAGGAATTACATTATTATTATTATCACCTCAGCATAAACTCGGCATTCCATTGCCCATCCATCAACGGGAATCTCCGACTGGTCGTGCAACAGCTTATGTCCCTTGGCAACCCTCAACATCTGATGCACAATATCCACGCCGGTGATCATCTCCGTGATCGGGTGCTCCACTTGCAGGCGAGTGTTCATCTCCAAGAAGTAAAAGTTTTTATTTTTATCCACCAGAAACTCAACTGTACCTTTAAACAAAAAGAAAAAAAAAAAAAAAATCAAAACAATAATGACAATAACAGTCACAATGAAAATTGATCTTCAACTTCAACGCTTTTGTTATATCTCAGCTGTTGAACACGATGGATATTCATACTTTTTTCACTGCATTTCATTCAATAACATATTGGACTTCATAAATAAATACGGAAATACATGATATTTCATCTTGTATGTTTTATTTTAACAAGGTGAGTGTAAAATAAAGCTCATATTTTTTTAGGTTTTATATTGAACTTTTTGTTGACAAGCAGACCCAAATAATTTGAAAAAAAAAGCAACATTTTTACTTACAACACAAAAGTACATTTATTTCCAAATAAAATGAATTACAACATGTTAGGGTTTTGGAAGAAATTTTACTTAGAAATTGGTCTTTCAAATCTGCAGGTGAGCAATTTTATCAGGCTATGTAAATTGGCTGTGTCCATTGGTGGAACTCAAGTGTTAAAGAGTTAAATGACACTCACAGCAGTATATCTCATGTCATAAACTGTAATAATTCAGTAAATGCATGATAGCCATCCAGTCACTTTAAACCAATGATGAAATAAAAATTTAGCTAACACAATCTTTTGGTTCAGAAGCCAACATCTTGCCTCTGAACCACCGCATCCCCTGAGTAGAGTACAGCACAGAGAGGCTTTATACAATGAAATGAAATGGGATGATAAAGGACACAAACAGAGGGAGGAGGAAGGGGTAGACAGAGGTGCCAGACTTGTTATTTATGAGGAAAAAAATGATGAAATACTCAAGGCTGAAATTGTTGTCGTACCTGCAGAATCGTAACCCACAGCTTTGGCCAACAGGCAGGCTTGCTCACCCATAGCTCTCCTCGTCTCTGCGTCCAAAAATACGCTGGACATGTGAATCAGATAAATTTCTTCCATCAATAACAAATATATCTCGTTTTGCTACAAATGTTATGTTAGAGACTAGGAAGTGAAAATCTTCAGTGTAAGCAAATTTCTATTTGTTTTACTCAATCATCATCAATAAAGAAGAATAAGAACTTAAATTACCATTAAGCTTCAAGGCGAAAATATCCACACAGACTCTAACAATAATAATTCAGGTAATAAAAGATAATTAGTAATACATTGAAAACACAAACACGCATTTAAGCTATATCAATCAGATATTCATCTTAGTGTATCGAATGCAGAGCAAAAAGTTTTGTTTTCAACAATCTATTGAAGGAATTGAGTGATTTGGAATTTCTTCATGCATGAGGTGACAGAGAGTCCAGACAGCGGGGCCAAAAAATGTAAAGGCATTATAAGGAAATTTAGATTTTGACATTTTACAATCGAGTGGTAAGACATTACAGGATCTAAGCTGCCGACTTGGACAATGAACATTTATACGTGACTTCAGATACTCAGGGGCATCATCATGGTGACTGCATTTAAAAACAAGAAAAGCCACTTTTAAACTAAATTCTTTTCTCCACCGGTAACATATGAAGCGACTGCAGGACAGGTTTGATGTGATCTCGTTAAGAGATGAATATTGACGACACGGCATAACATTGAAGCCCTTAAGAAACAAAGATGAGACAAAAACAGAGAAGAAAAAAAATATTTTGGCACCGATGGAATCAAACCCACAACATCTGCGTCGGCACCCATCTCTCGCCATGAAAAGAGAGTGCACTATCAATCAAGCTAACTACAGAACAAGCTGATATTCAAACAAAATGACGTTATCCTGTAACACCATATCAAAATTATTCTATTTATAGCCCACCTTGGCGCTTCCTCAATAACCTTTTGCATTCTACGCTGTATTGAACATTCCCTTTCGTTGAGCCATAGGTAGTTGCCATGTTTGTCACATAGGACCTGTTTAAAAAATGACAAACAAACATTTGAAATATTTACTCCCTGGCATGGGCTGAAATGAAAGTTGACAAATTGTATCAGTTACTTCAAACAATCGAAATTGTAGGTTCACTCCCAACGAGTCATAGATTTAAAATAAGAAAGTTTCCAACAAAACTCAAGAGATGATCATTGGTCTTGGCACTCTGTATAGTAGCAGTTCTAAAGTAAAAGTGTTTGGGGAAAAGAATAATGTTTAATACACACACACATTTACACTTGATTCCATCTACCCATATTCATAACTAAGATAATCTCAGCATTTTTTGGTAGGATTTTACAATTTTGCCCAAAACTACTCTCTAAATAATCATTTGCCATCTTTATTTAAGTGCACAAGTGCTGTAATCTACCATTAACTTTTTTTTGTAATTGTTTGATAGAACTCTGACCAGGACAGTGGATTTCAGTCCAAAAACAAACACAAGAATTTTTTCATCCTGCCGGGCATGAACACAACATTTTGGTTGAGAGGCCAACACCTTGCCTCTGGTCCCCTTACACATTTCTATTCTTTGTTTCCACCTTGCCTCTGGTCCCCTTACACATTTCTATTCTTTGTTTCCAGCTTGCCTCTGGCCCCCTCTACACATTTCTATTCTTTGTTTCCACCTTGCCTCTGGTCCCCTTTACACATTCTTTGTTTCCACCTTGCCTCTGGTTCCCCTTATTCTTTTGTTTCCACCTTGCCTCTGGTCCCCTTACACATTTCCATTTCTTTGTTTCCACCTTGCCTCTGGTCCCCTTACACATTTCCATTCTTTGTTTCCACATCAGTTCATTGTTTGGTCAAGACTAAACTGTCTTTACTATATCTGTTTCAATTTCAATCAAATACAGTAGTGACCGCCTAAATGCATGGTGCTTGGGAAGCAGAGAAAACAGGTATTTAGGCGAAAGTAGGTCAGGGCAACAATTTGGGAGGGGTTCACTAAGATTCATAATCCTCATGTTAAAATTAAGACAACAGACAGATCGAGGATATTATTGTCACCTGTTCCGCTTCACGCTATAGAAACAGGCTCTCCTGTTATCTCCAACTCTATAGGCTTAAGGGCATTAAGAACTTTTTACTTTACTGTACTTGGAACTTTTATGACGACCTGGACCAGTGACAAAATCTATCAAGTAAATTCAAATTCTGAACACAGTGAACAAGCGGCCTCTCAACCCAAAAAGTTGTGGGTTCGTGTCTTGACAGGTTGAAAAATGTTCTTGCATTTTACTGGTGGGTCCAGGTAGATGTGGATCTACACCTAGTCCCATCGCAGCTGGATTATAAAAGGAGGTTCCGTGTGTGCAGCAGATCACAACACAGGGGTGAGTCCAGGTAAACATAATTTTTATAAAAAAAAAACCCAGATCCCCCTTAATTGTGGATGTGGATAAACTCAAATATCTCAAGAAGGAATAGAGATGTAAATCCAAAACCTATTTCACCACAAACAAACAAACAAAAGAACGTATCATTGGTGCTTAAATCCTCGCTTTGCAAACATTTTAACCTCAGTCATTTTCAGCGGTTTTGAGAAAAAGTGAAAAAAAATGTTCATGTCAAATGAACTAAATACAAAAAATGCACCCTCGATAGCTCAGCTATGCCTTGGCGTATTTCATCCTCACTTACTTATGATGATAGAGCAAAGGATGAAGAGTGTTCAAATGAATCAGTTTCATTGTGGCCTGAAGTCTGATTTAAACTAATATGCTAGCATACTGACTATTATCATGCTTCACTCTTTCAGTACTTTCATCCTCACTACAGGATGACATTTTTTTTTAAATTTATAAAAATGTAGCACACTCTCCAAAATCAAATCAGTCAGTTGTTACCTGAATTTCAATATGTCGTGGATCTTCAATGTATTTTTCTATCAACATGCGATCGTCTCCAAAGCTAGACTTACTTCCTGGGATGATAATCTGAATGCTTGTCTGCATGAGGAGAAGCGATTTATTTATTTCTAATACTGTAAAACTCACCTTATTATAGCCACTGTCACCAGTGTTATTACCATGATGCATGTCAAAATCAATCAAGAATACAAAGAAATAATTTTACAAATTATTCAACCCATTAAAATCGGAGGCGTTTGCTTTTTAAAAACATTTTCCAATCCCCCTTCTTTCATTTCAAAACAGCAAATTTTTACAAAATCAGTGTTTTATCATTTTGAAAATTGTTTCTGTAAGACAGCTACCACCACAAATCTTGTGTACTCAAACTGGCATTTCATCCCGGCAGAAAGGTTTATAAAACTCAACCCTTTTTACTGCCTATAAAATATGATATTATGCTTAAACACACTGAGGTCAAAACATGCCCTCAATGGACTTTAAAAATGATGAAACTGTCACAGGCGTAAAATATCAGACAAACAAACAATCACAGCAGCATACCTGGCTTCCTCGTCTGAATTAGCGATTCTCATGCCCTTTCCACCTCCTGCAGACGCCTTGATCATCACAGGATAACCTGGAAAAAAAAAAAGCTTTGACACTGATTGTCGCCGGTCGCATCAGACAGGAAATGTTTCTTGTGTTACATAAGGCTACCACTCCTAAGATATTTCACCTTTTTCTTCTCATACAGGATGAAACCTATTCTAAAAGTCTTCATGAAAATTAGACTAAAGAATGATCCATGAAGTATCAAAGATGATGTAACATATTTTAATAAATAAAGACTGTTTAGGACAAACTTTTAAACAAGATCTCCTCAAACCATGTTTCTATTTGCAAGAAACTGACTAAAACTTTTAAGTTTTATACAAAAACAAGAAGCTATTTTTTCCATTATCATAACTAGTCTAGCCCTTGATGTTAGCCTAAAGTCCACTGAACGGGAACAAAGCAAATTAAAACCTGTTGTGTACCTAGTTATACTTATTAATTTTCCTCAAAGTTGAAATAAATGGCAAAACGTTTCCTTAAATTGACATGTTCAGGTCTATTCATCAATACTATTCATGTAGATTAAAAATAACCTTCCTTTCTTCTCTCTTACTATGCACATGTACACCTATACGTATTCTCTGCTTGTTCTAATAGTATGTAGAATCTATGAAGGTTTGATTTAATAGCCTTACCTGATTACATGATCAAGGTTATTAAATTTATATTACAGTGAGATGTCAGATGAACAGACAGACAAATTTCATGAGACAAGGTTATTTATATTACAGTGAGGTGTCAGATGAACAGACAGACAAATTTCATGAGACAAGGTTATTTTATATTACAGCGAGGCGACAGACAAATTTCATGAACAAGGTTATTTATGAGACAAGGTTACAGTGAGATGTCAGATGAACAGAAAGACAAATTTCATGAGACAAGGTTATTTATGTTACAGTGAGATGTCAGATGAACAGACAGACAAATTTCATGAGACAAAGTTATTTATATTACAGTGAGGTGTCAGATGAACAGACAGACAAATTTCATGAGACAAGGTTATTTATGTAACAGTGAGATGTCAGATGAACAGACAGGCAAATTTCATGAGACAAGGTTATTTATGCTACAGTGAGATGTCAGGTGAACAGACAGACAAATTTCATGAGACATGGTTATTTATATTACAGTGAGACGTCAGGTGAATAGATGACAAATTTCATGAGACAAGGTTATTTATATTACGGTGAGATGTCAAATGAACAGACAGACAAATTTCATGAGACAAGGTTATTTATGTTACAGTGAGATGTCAGGTGAACAGACAGACAAATTTCATGAGACAAGGTTATTTATATTACAGTGAGATGTCAGATGAACAGACAGACAAATTTCATGAGACAAGGTTATTTATATTACAGTGAGATGTCAGATGAACAGACAGACAAATTTCATGAGACAAGGTTATTTATATTACAGTGAGATGTCAGGTGAACAGACAGACAAATTTTATGAGACAGACACCGTTAGATCTATTTCCATACCTATCTGGTTTGCAAGTTCCACACAGTGATCGGCATCTTTAATAGCGCCGTCGTAACCTGGAATCATGTTCACCCCGGCCTTTTTCCGCAATGCGCTTGCTTTCTATTTTGTCCCCCATTGCCTTTATGGAGTGGCTGTTGGGACCCACAAAGGCAACCCGAGATCATGCTGAAAAAAACGATTTTACAGAGAGTGAGAGGAGAAAGAAATCACCACAAGAATTTGATAACAACGGTGAAATTATGTCTGAAGTGTACATCTGTGAAGCCATGGTATTTTCCGTAATCGCTGATTTATATTTGGAGTTGGTTGCTCTTTGTCGTCAAAGGCTCTGTTGCTAGGTACAACAGAGTAACTAAAGTTTGCATGTAGATTCTAAATGATCCCAAGGTTGTTTTCAGTCAAGGAGTCTTTCTACTAGAGGAGATTTTAATTACGAAAAAAATTAATTGTTTTCCCTCTTTATGAGTAGAATTTTCATTCATCTAAGCCACCCCTTTAAACAAGTTTTATAATTTCAAAATCAGAATAGAAACGTTCATGCATACCAGTGTAACCTCGGTATCGAATACTGACTCTATCTAATACACCGTACTTGATATCATCTGGGTTGCAACATACCTGCTTGATATATAACATTTTGAGCTAAAATTGAAAATAAACTACCAGAAAGCACATAAAAATTTACCGAAAAATTAATTCCACCAAACACAATTACATCCAAAAAGAGTTAAAAACAAACAAGTAAAATAAAATTATATGTTATGTATACATCTGACACTTATAATGTCAATGGGGACCTTTTGGTATAAAAAATATTATCTGAGAACTGTCCATAAACATAATTCTTGTGGCTTTACTTAAAAACGGAAAATGATCATGGTTGGAAAAAAGGAAAAGAAGAAAACGCAAGGAGATAAAGAGCAGACAGTAAGCCTACATATTACATACCAATTTAGCAGCAAACTGAGTGTTCTCTGAGAGGAAGCCATATCCTGGATGAACCTAGATGAGAAAAGAACAAAAAAAACGAAATCATTTTTCACTGATCGAACTTTACCCCATCCACCACATTGACATTATTGTAGTGATCTTTGAATGCTCTGCCAGCGGGTCAGATCAGGATGTCAGGGTGAATGAAGAGAAACAACAAGACGTAAGAAAGAGATGTGAAAGAGTGAAAGGAGAGAAATAGAACCTACCAGTAACTCCCGCCAACTGCCCACGCAAAACAGTGCACGCATGTGCTTTAACAAACGCAAAGGGGTGTTTATAGTTCTGGTATTGCCCCATCATAAGCGGTAACCTCAGGAAGAATTCAGAGGCAACAGCAAGATAAAAGACGTAATAATAAAAGTGAAAGGAAAGACATAGGACCTACCAGTATCCCCACTAACCACCCACCTTTATACATGCAATGCAAATAGTGGTTGAAACGAAAGTTGTAATGTCTCGCCTCTATCAAAGTTATAGGAGACGAATAGAAAACATTGCATGGCCCACAACAGTTTTATGCTAGGCAATAAAACTAAATAAAACACCTCTTGCATTATATGAAGACGTGCTGTAGGTAAGGTAAGAATGTTGTTACTGTTATAAATAAGCTAAATATTTCATCCACACACCCAAACATTAAACTTGCCAAAACTTGCAGCTTGAGCACCCGTGTCTTGACTGCCTGAAGAATGCATCCATCCTCGATAACTCTCATTGGTAGGGGCTTCGGAGCCGATGCAAATGGCTTCATCTGCCATGCGGGCGTGCACCTGCCAAGGAAAGATTGGGAGAAGTTTGATTTGTACTACTACCCTTACTTCAGTTATCACAAAGTGAGACACGACCAGGTTATTGAATGGAAAAAGTACAAGCAGTAAAATACTGGTACAGGGAGTGAAAACACACCCTTTAGTGCTTTTCTATGACATCTAAGAAATAAAAGGTCAAAGAATTTCTGTAATTTCATAATGGGTCGTTTTTTTTAAAAGGTGTCTATTTTTATTGAGTGCCACATCTAAAATGTCTTCTAAAATAGGAAAAGAAAATCCAATTAACAAATTATAGACTTACAGCCATTGAATCCACATCACTGTGAACAGCCACTGTTTTGATACCTAGCCGCCGACATGTGATTGATAACTCGGCAAGCAATTTCTCCCCGGTTTGCGATGAGAATTTTATCAAATTTCTGCAAAAATTAAGGATAGAAGACCTTTAGTGTAAATGTAATACATTTTAAAGTTTTGCAGACACAAAAATTATAAACAAAATTTTCAGATCTTTATCGAACATAAATCTTTGTTCAGCAACAGCGGAATCTTGCTGAACATAACAAAAGTTACTTTATTTGATTGAAAGTTCACAACTCATAGAAAATCTCAAGTGTGTGGCTGAACATATTGACAGTCTTGCAATATCTTTAGTTTGATACTGTGTCCTTAAATGGGAGGTTTTGCTAATTCGACTTGCAGGGGAACTTACACACGATATCAAACACCTGAAACTTTTAACACACAGAACAGAAAATAACACTGATTATGAGGCTTGGGGGAGACTGAAGTGTTTTGATTCGAGGGAGGGGATGGGACATTGATTTCTGAATGCATTATATATATGAGATTTTAACATACACAAGTGAGCACAAAGAAGTTGCAATGTTACATATGATAACCCTATGATGCAGAACAAATGTCTCTCTCTCTCTCTTTTTGAAGGACTACAATAACTGTTTAATTCTAACACTTGACACACAGCAAAAAAAGGATTTGAAATAAACGACATACCGTTTCATCTGGAACATTTTTGTCATTCCAGTACATTTCCCGGTCGTGAAGCTTCACGCTTGTGCAAGCCCTCCTCTGTCCACTCAACTGATTTAAATTCACAGTCTGGAAAGATAAGAAGGTCTATTTAATCACAATCCAGAAAATTAAAATACAGGTTAAAATCAATTTTCTTCCCTCATATATGTTATTGTTATCAAGGAAAATGACATTTTTATTCTCTCAAAATTATTATGTCCCTTGAATGGGCACTTCTTTTAAAGAATTGATGCCCCATTTGACCCGTAAATGAAAGTAACTAGATCTAAATAAGTGGGTAGGTGGTGTTTAATTATGCTAAGTAGTGTTAAATAGTTAAAACTATCAGAAGTGATCTATTGAGTAATAATGTATCTATTCTATCTTATGACTTTTATTCGGGGGAGAAGACTCCCTAATCAAGGGGAGTACCTCCCTAAAACCATCCCCACCCCCTACCCTTTTTCTGTTTCACTAGGTTGTCATAATCAGGAGGGAAACTCCTGTCCTAAACCACTCATTCCCTTATTTGGCAAGGTGTATAGTGTAATAATATCACCGTTAAGATCTTTGAAAAGCCTGTCAAGTTAAGTTGTTTTTGTCTACTTGTATTAATGATGTGAAAATAGGCACTTTTTAAACATTAAATCTAATTTGAAAATACTGATGCAGCAATGAGCATTCAAACCTTAAATCTTAACTTTTTTTTTTTAACGGTATATATAACATGTTGCATTTGGTTGTTCAGCAATTTGTTTTTGTTTTCATTTAAATGACACCAAAAGTCAGAGTTTTGGGGAATGGCGCACGTCTTGAATCTTGGGTATTGATGAGACTTTTCAATCTATGTTTATCAATGGATTAATGTGTCATCTATTGTTAGACATCTATTTGTAGAACTCCTTCTGATACTCAGTTGCCAATGTTTCTAAATGATGGTATTAAATTCAAGATTTTGTTGAAACAATTATGAGAAAATTGATCACATTGGGAATTGATTTCAATTCTCATATCTCACATAGATATATGAAAAGTGCCTTGGTATTGGAGACATACAGTGAGAATGTTGAGCTTTGAGCTTGGAAATTGAATGAGCAGAAATTCCGAATCTAGAAATGTTGGTCATGTAGGGTCAGACATCATGAAGTCGGCCTATTGTTATATTTCATTATTTGTATACTTTTTATTGTACAGTTTGATTTTTCTCATCCACTCTGCATTTTTTTTCTAGTTTCAATATTTATTACTGTTACATGTACACTTAGGATTATTTAAGAGTTGTCTTTTTTCCTTTTGAAAAACCAACTTACTTATCCTATATTATTTTAAAGCCTATAGAGCAAACTTATCCTTTCAAATAGTATTTACAGGGCAGTCACGGCCAGGACACACTAGTCTGATGCAGTTTTTACTACCAAACTAGTACTTGTACCCATTTTCACCTGGGTAGAGGTAGAATACGGAGACCTGTCTTTCCAATAAAAAGCGAACCTAGCTTTGCTGAGATTCAAAACTGGACCTCATGATCCCCGGCAGGCCATATCAGCCACCACGCAGCCTAAAGTTTTAAATCACTGGTTTTCATTTACTAAATTTATGTTCATTTTCTTTATGGTGTGGTGTTTGAAGTGAACCATTGCTACTAATTTTACCTCCATTAATTAATAACAATCATGAGTGGTTAGCAAGTGCTTTCATTATCTTGTCACGCGTCTTCCATTTTGCTGTCTCCCTCTCTGCATTTGGTGGATGGGTAGAATCTAAGGAAGCAAACAGTCCATAATCGAATATTGTAATTAATATATCAAATAAAGTTTCTTTCAAAACATGTTCATTCATACTTCATTTGTACTAACACACTGCTGTATGATTTATTTTCTCAACAGGAGTTGAGTGAATCATGGCTTGCAAAATTCAAGCCAGGTAGCTCTGTGACTTTTTCAACTTGCCAAAAAGTGACTTAGATTTCTACTTAATCTTGGGTGATTGAAATCTTTTTACATTTTGATTACAGAAAATTTTAGTCAATAAAATGTTTCAAAAATTCAAGATTTTGTTGAAATTCTGGGAATTGTTTCTCATCACCCGTCTGAAAAAGTGCCTTGGTGTGAATTGGAATGTTCCTTTGAGCTTTTTGAATGTGAAATGAATTAATGCATTCATGTAACCAATATTGTATTGTTGAAATTGATATTCTTATTAGTAAAAATTAATTGTGATTTTTTTCAAGAAAACCAACTGTTTTATCCGAAACCTCACAATACCTTGGGTTAGTTACAGGGCAGTCCGGCACATCAAACAAATCCTCTCAAAATAAAAAGAAACCAACGGACACACTTTGGCATTCATTCCAGCCTCGGAAACATTTACTATTGCCTTTATCCAGGTACTCATTTACACCTGAATCAATGAGGAGAGCTGCTCTTTCATGATTGTGTTCAGTTATAGTTAACAATTGGTCAATTCAATATTTAGGTTTACTACATTTCAATTAAGATAAAACAAAGTTACAGGTTGCCAAAAACGTTAATAAGTTTATTAATATGTCCTCAATTTCGGAAACATCCAGGTATTCATTTACACCTGAATCACTGAGGAGACCTGCTCTTTTATGATTGTATCACAGTTTTTGTTAGTAATTAAAATCAAATCAGGGTAAGTAAGCTTTTAATAATTCATTTCATAGCCTACCTACATGTTTTTATCAAAATAAAATATAGTACTTAAGTACAGCTACGCAACTTGGAAATCATACATGATCTGGCTACAAAAATTGAAAAGATTCTTTTTGTTGTCACAATTTTGGGTTGTTTTTTTTAGCTATATATATATAAATATTATTCCTTTCTTACCTGTTTTTCTATCTTTGAACGGCCATAACTCCCAAACATTTTTCCTAAAAATAATAATGGTACCACAGGAAAGCACTCCTGAGCCCTTTCTTTTGATGCTACATTTAAAGCACTTCTAAATTATAGATCTAGGTCTAGAATCTACCCGCCCTCATAAACACTTCCATTGTTTGAATTATTATCTCACTGAAAAATTCACATATATCGGGTGAGTGAACCCCCCCCCCCCCCCACCCCACCCCTCCGAAGTATGAATATTTGTAACTCAACAAACAAGACAGCTGCACCGGTAACCATGAGTGGCAATGTAGTGACCAGTGACAATGGATCTTTGATCCCAAATCTAGAGATGAGATGTGTTATAGATTAGATTCTGTCTTTACTTGTATTTGCAATTTGAAAAGGGCAAGAACCATGCATTGATAATAATCTTTGACTTTTGTAGTGGAACAAAATTTACCTTTCCACATTTTTGGATCATCGACAGCAAGGCCTTGGTTTTGCCTTGTCCCTGAATTAGAGTCACGGGGCGCAGCCATGTTTCTTGGAGATGTAAGTCAAGGGTAAAAAAATATGGATCTCATCTCAGTGACGAAACAAACGGAAGTTGTGGAAGACGTCTATTTTATTGTGGCTCTGCAAAACTGTTGTCGACACTACACGATACACCGATGGGGGAAAACGTTGCTGATTAATTGTTTAATCTCATCAACTGCAAATCCCATATGGTGCTGGTGTTACATCTCTGACAGCACCTCAGAATGTCTTCTCTGTCCTGTGCTTTTTCAAAAGCGTCCTCTGTAATATAGATCTAGATCTAGATCTAAGATATATTATCTTTCTTAACTTCTGCTTGGCTTCCCCTCCACCTCCACCCCCACCCACCTCACTTTATCACGCCCTCTAAAACCACCCCTCCTGACCTTCATGACGTTTGAATTATTCATCTAAACCATCATGATAAAGTTAATATAGTGAAATCTAGTGTAGATGGAGTAGAAAGGGGGTTGGGTGGATTTGTTCCGGTGTTGTTTGTTTGGGGTTTTTTTAATT
>JAXRKP010000769.1:150000-155000 GCA_037039925.1 Doris montereyensis | reverse complement strand
AAGTAAGTAAAGTTAAGATAATGGGTTTTTTTTTTTTGTGCATGAAGATGTCAATCAAGTCATTTCTTTCAATGCTGAGAAAATGTACGTTTTTTAAAAAGAAATCCTTTGCTCAGTTGAACTAGTACAGATAAAATGAGTGAACCTGTCTAATTTAAGAGTTTTATAAACCCAACAAACAAAAACAAAAACTTAAACAAAACTCAACAAAAATGTATGTGTATTTAAATACAATACAAACATATTTATTTTTCACTTCAGTCGTTTCATTCACAATAATTGATCTTTTTGTACAAAGTTGGCACTTCGTTTTACGTCACAGGAGAAATCCATTTCTCTCACTCACAAAGTCGCGATTATCTTCATCCATAATAACGTATAGTTGCGACTTATTGGATTTGATTGGATTGGATTGAAATAATTTATCGATCGATAGACCAGGGAATTTGATTCAACTGTGCCAGTCTGTAGCGTCCAATGTTGGGGTGAGGGGGAAGGCTTGTACACCTCGTTGGCACGGACGTGGATGTCTCGCAGACGATGTACGATGTCATGGACGACATTTGTTTCTGTCTCACTTGGCTTTGGTCACGAGAGTTTTGCTCCATGAGTTGGCGAATAGCGACCTCTTCCTGACGCAGTACGTTCAGCACGTGTTGGTTCTTTTGATCTTGGTCTGCAAAAGCCTACAACAGTGAAGAGGAAGGATTTTTTTTTTATAAAAAAAAATTTGAATTTTCCAGAAATTTTCTAACAAAAAAATTAGACTATAAATATAATAATAGAAATTTATCTTATCTAAAATATAGAAAATGAATACATGTACTTATAAGATACGATAAGATAAGATTGATCTCAGATGAGAAAAATTGACTTGGTTACATGATGCAATTTTACAAAGCTACAAATATATTTTCTATCTTAACATTAAAAACACAAGTAGACACAGGGGGAGTAAGTGAGTGAGGCAGTTGTACTGTCAGGGTTACGACCAAAATTCACATTCAGACTTTCTAATACGTGTATAACATTAAACAAAAATACATGTATATGAATGTAGGTGGATATATGAGGAAACATTGTTATCGCCTGTGCTCAGTTTGCAACAGTCTTATAGCATAGAGAATAAGGGAATTTTTGTATCATTCTTTCTTCGTTCTGAGTGATAATCTGAATTCGTGGTGCCATGGATACGTGTGATCTTCTGTAATAGTCTTAGCTTTCTTAGCTATCGAGTGTTCAAGAAGTTCAACATAGGCTGGTGATTTGTGTTTCATTATGTTTGATGGAAATAGACGAGACGAAACAAATTTACCAGAACAAAATAAAATGGAGTAAAGTATAAGATAAAAAAGAAAAGACTATTGAGAACAAAAATAAAACGAAACAAAATTACGACAGTAATTATTTAAACTTATCGCATAACAAATACACAAAAACGCATAAAATCAATTAAAACAG
This sequence comes from Doris montereyensis, assembly GCA_037039925.1. NCBI lineage: Eukaryota > Metazoa > Mollusca > Gastropoda > Nudibranchia > Dorididae > Doris > Doris montereyensis. The sequence goes on along the minus strand of JAXRKP010000769.1, from coordinate 153,539 downwards.
AAAAAACCCGGAAATCCCTCACCCTCTCCCCCACCCCGCCCCTCCCCCTTAAAAAAAAGAAAAGGCTCTTCTAAAACAAAGATAAATTGAGACAGAAATAAATCTGCGGCGATATTTGTTTAAAATTTAAACATGTTGTATGTGGGAAGAAGGATAATTTAATTTTCTTCATGCGCACCCTTCCAGACGTGGAAAGTGTTATCTATAATATGTGCAATCTTTGTGCGTCAAAAGCTGTGTTGCCAGACCTATAACCGGATATGCATTCACACCTGAGTCGAGTGAGAAAGCAGAGAAAAGTAACTGTTCCCTAAGAGTACAACGTTGTAAAAAAAAATGCACCTGGGCCAACCATGGGATTTGAACCAGTGTCGTTGTGATTACAAACTCACAACACTACGGTTTCGCCACAATGTATCCAAATACATATAATGTGTTGTTTCCAAGTTCACCATGACCATTGTGTTTATTCAATATTATATTAGTATCAGCAACAGAGGCAATTGGGAAAGAAGCTCCCAATTTTCAGTTGAAAAAGATATTCGTTAAAAAAGAGAAGATGGCGGTGGTTAGGTCACACGCTGAGAAAGTCTAAACAAAGCACTACTGGCCATGACCTGACCTGGAATCCGCAGGGGAAAAGAAAGAGAGGAAGACCCCCAAACACATGGCGAAGGGACCTGGAGGCAGAAACAGAGAAGATGGGGTACGGTTGGCAAAGGCTAGAATAGATAACCGAGGGCCGTGGATGGCCTATGCCCTGAAGGGAGCGGCGGGCCTAAGTAAGTAAGTAAATAAGTAAGTAAATGAGTAAATAAGTAAGTAAGTTGTAGTTTAGTAATTAAATAAATGTATATATGTAAGTATTACATAAATAATATGAAAAGTATTGCCAACGTAAGAAAGAAAGAAAAAGCAAGTAAGAAATAAAGTAAGTAAATAAAGTAATTAAGCAAGTAAAGTAAGTTAGTTAAGTAAATAAGTAAAGTAAGTAAGTATTACATAAATAATAAATAATATGGTATTGCCAACCTGATTAAGACCGTAAAGTGTAGAAGGAATGTCTTCCTTCATCCGTGGGTAAGCCATGGAGGCAGCCCCAGCGTTGACGTGCTGACTTGGCTGCAAGGCGTTGAGCTCGGGGTAGAGGGGAGCCTGAGTGACTGTCGGGTCTGTGAGGAGACTCCTAGTGTTGATGTGGCCACGGGGTAGCATGAATGGATCTACCTCCTTCGGCTCTCTAATAGTTAAAGAGAAGAAGAAACAATCAACAAAATAGGAGCCACATTATAAGGATGCTGATAGAAGGGATAGTGGTGTGGTGTCGGTGGTCGAGCGGTTAGGCTGCCGGACTGGGGATCATGAGGTCCCGGGTTCAAATCCTCGCGAAACCAGGCCCGACGATGTGTTCCTTGGGATAAAACACTTAACACATATTTCCCCCACTCGACCCAGGGGCAAATGGGTAAAAGCACTAGCTTGGGAGTAAAAACCTGTGTCAGACTAGCGTCCTGTCCGGGAGGCGATAAATATCACCTGTTCTGCTTCACGCTATAGAAACCGGGATAAGCTCCCGTTCTATGGGCCATAATGGCCTTGAACTTTACTAACAGAAAGAATGTATATTGGCTGTGTAATGCTAATGTGGACTGTAAAATGATTTTGGTGAGAAATCTAAACAAAGTTCTGAGCACAGATAACCAACTAAAACGAATACGTTTGGATAGATAGACATATAGATAGATAGATATATTGATAGATAGATAGACAGATAGATAGATAGATAGATAGATAGATAGATAGATAGATAGATAGATAGATAGATAGATTGATAGATAGATAGACATATAGATAGATATATTGATAGATAGATAGATAGATAGATAGATAGATAGATAGATAGATAGATAGACAGATAGATAGACAGATAGATAGATAGATAGATAGATAGATAGATAGATGGATAGATAGATAGATAAATAGATAGATAGATAGATAGATGGATGGATAGATAGATAGATAGATAGATAGATAGATAGATAGATGGATGGATGGATAGATAGATAGATAAATAGATAGATAGATAGATAGATAGATAGATAGATAGATAGATAGATAGATAGATAGATAGATAGATAGATGGATTGATGTATGAATGGATAGATGCATGTATGGATGGATAGACCGATTGACTGATTGGTTGGTTAATTAATTGATTGAATAATTGATTGAATGATAGATCATATGTTGTCATATGCACATACATCCCATAAAATCATGGTTTCAATATAATGCGAACAGGTAACTGACCTTGACCTAAGCAGTGACGCCAAGGACGAGCCCTTGGTGACGTCATCATCAAAGTAAGAAGCCACGCCGGCTGTCAGAGATCTCCGCTCTCTGTTTAGAGTCAAAGGCTCGTAACTCTTCCGCATTGCTCTTCTGTACTCCAACGATGACTTGCCAGCAGAGGCCAACACCTCATCACGGTCTCTGTAGCGTAAACCATCCGTGGTTTTGCTTTGCTGGACAGAGGCAGGGAAATTAAAATAAGAGCAGCATACCAGATGTATTTTGGAAGTATTATCGATCGGTAAATTCAACAAATTATTAGAACAAATACATGATACTACTATGTAAAGGCCAGACGTAGTTATAGACAAAAACTCTGGGCAATCAACATCTTTGACATAAATATTTTCTGCGATAAGATTTGAACTTGTCCTAGGGTCAACTGTACAAAGCAATGGAGAACGTGGAGAGAGGTAGAATCCAAGCAGGATGTCATGAATGGAGGAAAGTGACGGGAGTGGTGATATGTGATAAGAAGATATGCGAAAATAAAAAACAACAGTTCGTCCAACAATGATGTACGGCCTAGAAACCGTTGCCCTGACGAAAAGACGTGAAGAAGAAGAAAAGTTAGAGGTGACTGAGATGAAGAGGTAGCGGTTCTCCTTTGGATGTGTCAATGTTAAATGTTAGATAAAATTAGGAATGAACACATACGAGGGGGGACCCAAGTAGGTAGGCTAGGAGGCAAAGTTAGGGAAGGCAGACTGAGATTGTACGAATATGTAAAGAGAACGGATATGGAGTTTTTATATTGGACAGAAAATATTAAGGACGGACGTGCCGGACAGGAGGAAGAGAGGAAGATCAAATATAAGATATTATATGAATACAACACAGGAAGATAATGAAGATTGTCGGTGCAAAGGATGGAGACGAACAGGCTAGCACAAAGTAAAGAACAGTGATCTGTTGTGGCGACCTCTAACGGGAAAAGTTGAAAGAAAGAAAAGAAGAAGAAGAAGAAGAAGAAGAAGAAGAAGAAGAAGAAGAAGAAGAAGAAGAAGAAGAAGAAGAAGAAGAAGAAGAAGAAGAAGAAGAAGAAGAAGAAGAAGAAGAAGAAGAAGAAGAAGAAGAAGAAGAAGAAGAAGAAGAAGAAGAAGAAGAAGAAGAAGAAGAAGAAGAAGAAGAAGAAGAAGAAGAAGAAGAAAGAAAGAAAAAGAAAGAAAGAAAGAAAGAAAGAAAGA
>JAXRKP010000769.1:135000-140000 GCA_037039925.1 Doris montereyensis | reverse complement strand
ATGACGAACTGTGGGATCCCTCAAAAGAACACAATGTAGAGCAAAAATTAATAGAAGCATACAAGTTTTTACAATAAACCAACATGTGCAGTGAGAGTAGCTGGAAACATATCTGAAGAATTTGATGTAGATATAGGAGAAAGACAGGGTTGTAACCTAAGTCCTCTTCTGTTTATCACATTCATGGATTCAGTCGCAAGGCATCTTCAAAAATTAAGAAAATGAATGTAGGTATGAGGAAACTCAAACCAGTAAATGTATCAATGTTTATTTGCCATGATTTAGTTCTGTTTGGAAAATCAGAATGTGACCTTCAGTCGAATATCAACGTTATGAACAATGAACTAAATAAAAAGAGGAAAGAGAGTAAATGCAAAAAGAAAACCAAAACAATGCTCGTAACTAGGAAGCTAAAACACACAATCTTAAATTGGGCAATGAGAAACTTAGAACAATTTCAAAGTTACAATCACCTATAAGTAATAATTAAGTCAGAGGGAAACTAAGAAAAGAAATCAGCCAGAGAATCCAAAAGGCAAGTGCAATATATAATCATATAGGAAAGGCATTTGTAGGTAAGCAAGAATTGTTCACAAAAACCAAAATGGCAGTATGTAACACAGTTTATTGTCCTACTCTCTCTATGGCAGCGAAACCTGGATTTTAGACAGTAGAGAATACAGTAGAGTACAGGCAGCTGAAATGAAAATACATAAGAAGAGTAGAAGGAAAACTAAAAGAGACAAAATCAGAAACACAACAATAAGATCAAACCAAAGTAGATGGCATAAAAACTAAGAAAGAAACAAATCAATTGAAATGGTTTGGGCATGTAAACAGAATGAATGACAACATGATTTAATAGCTAAATCAGTATACAGTGTCCAAGGTAGACCAAAAATCAAAAGGTAGACCACGGAGAAAGGGAAGAAGATATAAATAACATTTTTGGAAGGAAACAGAAAATCCCAGGACAGGGCATCCTGGAGAAAGATCATCTCGAGCACCTGAACCCATGCACCAAAAGTTAGAATGGGAACTGATAAAGAAAGAAAGCAGATACATTGAAGACGTGATTTTTACTATAATGCATATATATTTATGGATAAATCGAAGACGTGATTTTACTATAATGCAGATATATTCCTGGATAAATCGAAGACGTGATTTTACTATAATGCATATATATTCATGGATAAATCGAAGACGTGATTTTACTATAATGCATATATATTTATGGATAAATCGAAGACGTGATTTTACTATAATGCATATATATTTATGGATAAATCGAAGACGTGATTTTACTATAATGCAGATACATTCCTGGATAAATCGAAGACGTGATTTTACTATAATGCAGATATATTCATGGATAAATCGAAGACGTGATTTTACTATAATGCAGATATATTTATGGATAAATCGAAGACGTGATCTTACTATACTTTAGATAGAACTATGAACACATCAGTATTGATTGAGGCCTTGAAAATGTTTATGATTGATGAAGATAAAAGGATTTATAATCCGTATCCCTGCATAACTTCAGACTCACCGACAGGACATCATTTATCCCTCCGCAGTCCTTCTCAACGTCCTGGGTGAACATATAGTACGGATGACTGTTAGGAACTTTGTGCTTACACTCTGACAAGATATTTCTCTACCATTGGGTACGCATTCATACCTGAATCAATCAAGTAAGGACATGTACAGAAATAGAGAAATACACAGGTCCTCAAGTCTGAATGCTCTTCCGTCAATACGATCTATGGTTGACACGTCGGAGGACACCTTTAAAAAACATCTCAAAACATAGGCTACCTCATGCGATGATTCTTAGAAAATAAGTAATTGTTTTCATTATGCAATTTTAATTCATGTGCCATACACCTTTATAAATAATATTATGCTTTTTTATGTATTAATGCGTATTTATTTATTTATTTATTTTATTTACTTATTCATTTTATTCTTTATTGATTTGTTTATTTATCTATTGATTCATTTATTTAATTATTTATTTATTTTTTATATGTACATTGCTCCTGGTTTTTTTACTAAGTATGTATAAATGCACCTAGAGCTGTCGTAAGGCGGGAGTAGGCACTATAGAAATGAATTATATTATTATTATTATTATTATTATTATTATTATTAGTATCATTATTATTATTATTATTATTATTATTATTATTATTATAGGTAGATATATATATATATATATATATATATATATATATATATATATATATAGATAGATAGATAGATAGATAGATAGACAGATAGATAGATAGATAGATATAGATAGATAGATATAGACAGATGATAGAATAGATAGATAGTAGATAGATAGATAGATAGATAGATAAATAGATAAATAGATGGATAGATAGATAGATAGATAGATAGATAGATAGATAGATAGATAGAGATAGATAGATAGATAGATAGATAGATAGATAGATAGATAGATGGATGGATGGATGGATGGAACGATGGATAGATAGATAGATATATAGATATAGATAGATAGATAGATAAATAGATAGATAGATGGATAGCTAGTCAACTAGATAGATATGTAGATAGATAGATAAATAGATAGATAGATAGATAGATATATAGATATAGATAGATAGATAGATAAATACATAGATAGATGGATAGCTAGTCAACTAGATAGATATGTAGATAGATAGATAGATAGATAGATAGGTAGATAGATAGATAGATAGATAGATAGATAGATAGATAGATAGATAGGCAGGTAGGTAGGTAGGTAGATAGGTCGGTCGGTCGGTAGGTAGGTAGGTAGGTGGGTAGGTAGGTAGGTAGGTAGGTAGGTAGGTAGGTAGGTAGATACAAGGATAACTTTCATCCTCACAATCAACTGGGACTCAAGTTTTGCAAAACAAAATATCATATCATTTTTTTTTATTATTGTTCGACACTGTTTGCTGCCAATTGGTTTGTTAACATGCTGATATTTCCACGATTTGCTTCCACCAGTTTGAGCTGCAAGTGAAGACACGGTGACACGAGGCTACGATAGCACTCTGGGCGTGCCGCGTATGTTGTCATTAAATCTGTAAAAAGAAGAAGAAGAAAAAGGAATTCTTTTATTAAAATATAACATACGCAACCAACCATACGCACCGATCTCAACGTGATTTAAGAGGAAACAGGCAAGATGAAAGAGGAATGAAAGATGAATGAAAGATGAATGAAAGATGAATGAAAGATGAGTGAAAGATGAGTGAAAGATAAATGAAAGATGAATGAAAGATGAGTGAAAGATGAGTGAAAGAAGAATGAAAGATGAATGAAAGATAAATGAAAGATGAATGAAAGATGAGTGAAAGAAGAATGAAAGAAGAATGAAAGATGAATGAAAGATGAATGAAAGATGAGTGAAAGATGAATGAAAGATGAATGAAAGATGAATGAAAGATTAATGAAAGATTAATGAAAGATTAATGAAAGATGAATGAAAGATGAATGAAAGATGAATGAAAGATGAATGAAAGATTAATGAAAGATGAATGAAAGATGAATGAAAGAAGAATGAAAGATGAATGAAAGATGAATGAAAGATAATTGAAAGATAAATGAAAGATAAATGAAAGATGAATGAAAGATGAATGAAAGATGAATGAAAGATAAATGAAAGATAAATGAAAGATGAATGAAAGATGAATGAAAGATGAATGAAAGATGAATGAAAGATGAATGAAAGATGAATGAAAGATAAATGAAAGATAAATGAAAGATTAATGAAAGATGAATGAAAGATGAATGAAAGATGAATGAAAGATGAATGAAAGATGAATGAAAGATGAATGAAAGATGAATGAAAGAAGAATGAAGGATTAATGAAAGCTGAATGAAAGATAAATGAAAAATGAATGAAAGATTAATAAAAGATAAATGAAAGATTAATGAAGAGTGATTTAAAGATGAATGAAAGATGAATGAAGGATTAATGAAAGATGAATGAAAGATAAATGAAAAATGAATGAAAGATTAATAAAAGATAAATGAAAGATTAATGAAGAGTGAATTAAAGATGAATGAAAGATGAATGAAAGATGAATGAAAGATGAATGAAAGATGAATGAAGGATGAATGAAAGATGAATGAAAGATGAATGAAAGATGAATGAAAGATGAATGAAGGATAAATGAAAGATTAATGAAAGATAAATGAAAAATGAATGAAAGATTAATGACAGAAGTAGAACCTACCAGCACACCCACCAACTATCCACGGAAATAAAAAAGACTATCAATGAAAAACAGCATTCCCAAGGGTATCGTTACAGACAAAAGCAACCGAAAAGCTTCTGATCGGGTAAACTAGCAAAATCATAGACTAGACATACAATTGTATATAAAAAGCATAGACTAGACATACAATCGTATCTAGCAAAACATACATTAGACATACAATTGTATGTAGCAAAGCATAGATTAGACATACAATTGTGTATAGCAAAGCAAGGACTAGACATACAATTGTATATAGCAAAGCATAGACTAGACATACAATCGTATCTAGCAAACATACATTAGACATACAATTGTATATAGCAAAGCAAAGACTAGACATACAATTGTATATAGCAAAGCAACGACTAGACATACACTTGTATATAGCAAAGCAACGACTAGACATACACTTGTATATAGCAAAGCAACGACTAGACATAGAATTGTATATAGCAAAGCAACGACTAGACATACACTTGTATATAGCAAAGCAACGACTAGACATACACTTGTATATAGCAAAGCAACGACTAGACATACACTTGTATATAGCAAATCAAAGACTAGACATACACTTGTATATAGCAAAGCGAGGCGACTTACTTTCATTTATGTTTTTTCACTTTCGCTTTCGATGACACACTTTTGGACAGTCGTCGCAGAGAGAAGCTTACGCCCTGTGAAAACAAAGGGAAGCCATCACATTTGAGAGCAAAAGGAAGATTG
>JAXRKP010000769.1:120000-132500 GCA_037039925.1 Doris montereyensis | reverse complement strand
TTACAATTTTACAAATAATTAGAGCATAATACAGTTTGCATACATATGATACATATACAAGGAATATTTTGCTAGATACATATGCATTACATTCAGTTACGATGTCATACACACGTCATCAACCAAACAGAGGTAAGTCTACTAGCTCTGGAGACGTTATGGTTGTTTGTAGGAAGGAGCAACAGAAACGCTGTTCATGATATTTTCAACAACAGATTACAAACACACACCCGTACAAAACACACACCCAGATCTACATAATACCACAACCAGTGTGAGACACAACTAGATGTAAACCTAGTTTTCTACAAGTAAAAGAGCACCCACGAATTTTCATATTATTATCTTTCTGAACAGGTACCTCACCTGCAAAATTAACGGAAATCTACTTGTAAATAGTAGCAATATAAGCGAAGACATAAAAGAAATAAAATCAATAAACTTTCAACATAACAAATAAAATCACCAATAAACAAGGTGTAGATTTAAAATTATGAATATATTAATAATACCTTATGAATGACATGTATCGTAAATGATTAAAGGATGATACAGAAATAAGAAAATGTAAATAAAACAGATGAATAAGTAAATAAATAAAACATTAAACAAATATATACATAAATAATAAATATATCTACACGGAAAATAGATAAAAGAAAGAGAAAGAAAGAAAGAAAGAAAGAAAAAAAAGAAAGAAAGAAAGAAGAACTAATGAATAAAACATGAATAAGAGATTTAAGCGGCGTTTACATTTCCGGTGATTTTGACATGCGAAGACGGTTGAAGATGATGTCGATGTTCTTTTTCACAACTGCAGCATCTAGGGAGAAAGGAGACAACCCGTAATTGCATTTAAATAACATTCTTTATGTAACCAAGAAGTTTTTCTTCTTTCAGATTTAATCGTTGCATAATGTTATCTAGATTAGTTGAATAATGACGTCCCATGAGAACCAAATCGAAGCATGTTACATGAGTTAATCAAGTTACGGGAAGTTTATCAAGTTAGAGGAGTTAATCAAGTTACATGAGTTAATCAAGCTACGGGAAATTTCTCAAGTTACAGGAGTTTATCAAGGTACATGAGTTAATCAAGCTACGGGAAGTTTATCAATTTACAGGAGTTAATCAAGTTACAGGAGTTAATCAAGCTACGGAAAGTTTATCACGTTACAGGAGTTAATCAAGTTACAGGAGTTAATCAAGTTAAGGGAAGATCGAGTTAAGGGAAGTTAATCTAGCTGAGGGAAGTTAATCAAGTTACAGAAGTTAATCAAGTTACAGAAGTTAATCACGTTACAGAAGTTAATCAAGTTACAGAAGTTAATCAAATCATAAGATTAAATCAAGTTATAAAAGTTACTCACATTACAGGATTTAATCAAGTTATAAAAGTTAATCATGTTACAAAAAGATAATCAAGTTATAAAAGTTAATCAAGTTATAAAAGTTAACCAAGCTACAAGAAGATAATCAAGTTATAAAAGTTAATGAAGTTATAAAAGTGAATCAAGTTATAAAAGTTAATCAAGTTATAATAAAAGTTAATCAAGTTATAAAAGTTGATCAAGCTACAAGAAGATAATCAAGTTATAAAAGTTAATCATGTTACAAAAAGATAATCAAGTTATAAAAGTTAATCAAGTTATAAAAGTTAACCAAGCTACAAGAAGTTAATCAAGTTATAAAAGTTAATGAAGTTATAAAAGTGAATCAAGTTATAAAAGTTAATCAAGTTATAATAAAAGTTAATCAAGTTATAAAAGTTGATCAAGCTACAAGAAGATAATCAAGTTATAAAAGAAAATTAAGTTAAAAAAGATAATCAAGTTATAAAAAGTTAATCAAGTTATAAAAGTTAATCAAGTTATAAAAGTTAATCAAGTTACAGTAGTCAATCAAGTTAAAGAACTTAATCAAGCTACAGAAGGTAACCAAGCTACGGGAAATTAATCAAGTTAAAAAAGTATCCAAGCTACGGGAAGTTACTCAAGTTACAGGGCTTAATCAAGTTACATAAGTTAATTAACCTGGAGGAGTTAATCTAGCTACAAGGAGTTAAGCACGCTATATGAAGTTAATCAAGCTCTAGGCGTTCAACAAACTATAGAAAGCTAATTAGGCTTTCTTTCTTTCTTTATCAGCTCCCATTCTACATTCCGACGTATGGGTTTTAGATGCCCGAAATGATCTTTTTCCAGGCTGCCCTGTCCTGACAGTTTCTGTTTCCTTCCGTGAAAGTTAAATTTATTTGCGTTTATGCTTCTTTTATATCTTCTTTCCACTTTCTCCGAGGTCTGCCTTTTAGTCTTTTACTTTGAGTTTCAGCACTATATACTGATTTACCTATTCTATTGTCATTCATTCTGCTAACATGCCCAAACCATCTCAGTTGATTCATTTCTTTCTTAGTTTTTATGCTGTCTGCTTTGGTTTGATCTCTTATTGTTGTGTTTCTGATTGTGTCTCTTTTAGTTTTCCCTACTACTCTTCTTAGATATTTCATTTCGGCTGCCTGCACTCTACTGTATTCCCTACTGTCTACGGTCCAGGTTTCACTACAATAGAGGAGAGTAGGACAATAAACTGTGTTGTATACTGCCCTTTTGGTTTTTGTTGACGATTCGTGTTTACCTACAAAAAGCCTTTCCTAGGTGGTTATATATTGCACTTGCCTTTTCAATTCTCTGGCTGATTTCTTCTCTTAGTTTTCCTCTGAGTTAATCATTACTCCTAATTAATTGTAGCTTTGAACTTGTTCTAAATTCTCCCTGCCTGATTTAAGATTTTGTGTTTTAGCTTCCCTAGTTACTAGCATTGTTTTGGTTTTCTTTCCATTTACTCTCATTCCTCTTTTATTTAATTCATTATTTATTATGTTGATATTTGACTGGAGGTCCCTTTCTGATTTTTCCAAACAGAATTAAATCATGGCAAATGAAAGCATTGATACATCTACTGGTTTGAGCTTGCACATACCTACATTCATTTTGTTAATTTTTGAGGATGCCTTTGTGACTGAATCCATAAATGTGATAAACAAAAGAGGACTTAGGTAACAACCCTGTCGTACTCCTATATCTACATCAAATTCTTCACATACATTTCCAGCTACTCTCCCTGCACATGTTGGTTTATTGTAAAAAATATTAATGGCTTCTATTAAATTTTGCTCTACGTTGTGTTCCTTTAAGGGATGCCATAGTTCGTCCATCCTCACCGTGTCAAATGCCTTTTCTAAGTCAATAAAACAGAGGTGCAAGTCAATGTTTCTATCAAGGAATTATTCTATTATTTGTCTAATTGTAAATATGTGTTCTTGTACACTTCTTCCTGGTCTAAATCCACTTGGTACTACAGAAAGCTAATCAAGCTATAAGGACTTAATCACGCTACGGGAGTTAATCAAGCTACATGAATTAATCGAGGTACAGGAAGTTAAGCAAGCTATAGGAAGTTAATCAATTAATCAACCTACGGGGCTTACTAAAGCTACAAAATTTAATCAAGCTACAGAAAGGTAATCAAATTACAGGAAGTTAGTCAAACTATAGGAAGTTAATCAATCAATCAAGCTACAGGAATTTATCAAATTACACAATTTAATCAAGCTACATGAATTAATCCAGTTACAGGAAGTTAATCAAGTTCTAGGACATTAATCAAGCTATATGAAGTAAATCAAGCTAGAGGACGTTAATCACGCTATAGGAAGTAAATCAAGCTATAGGAATTTAATCAAGCCATAGGAAGTTAATCAAGCTATAGGAAGTTAATCAAGCCATAGGAAGTTAATCAAGCTATAGGAAGTTAATCGAGCCATAGGAAGTTAATCAAGCTATAGGAAGTTAATCAAGCCATAAGTTAATCAAGCTATAGGAAGTTAATCAAGCTATAGGAAGTTAATCAAAGTTATAGGAATTTAAGCTTAGGAAGTTAATAGGAAGTTAATCAAGCTATAGGAAGTTAATCAAGCTATAGGAAGTTAATCAAGCTACAGGAACTTAATCAAGCTATAGGAAGTTAATCAAGCTATAGGAAGTCAATCAAGCTATAGGAAGTTAATCAAGCTATGGGAAGTTAACCAAGCTATAGGAAGTTAATCAAGCTATAGGAAGTTAATCAAGCTATAGGAAGTTAATCAAGCTACAGGAACTTAATCAAGCTATAGGAAGTTAATCAAGCTATAGGAAGTCAATCAAGCTATAGGAAGTTAATCAAGCTATGGGAAGTTAACCAAGCTATAGGAAGTTAATCAAGCAACAAGGAAATAATCAAGCTATAGGAAGTTAATCAAGCTATAGGAAATTAATCAAGCTATAGGAAGTCAATCAAGCAATAGGAAGTTAATCAAGCTATAGAACTAATCAAGCTATAGGAAGTTAATTAAAATATAGGAACTTAATCAAGCTATGCGAAGTTAATCAAGGTATAGGAAATTAATCAAGCAACAAGGAAATAAACAAGCTATAGGAAGTTAATCAAGCTATAGGAAGTTAATTAAACTATATGAACTTAATCAAGCTATGGGAAGTTAATCAAGCTATAGGAAGTTAATCAAGCTATAGGAAGTTAATCACGCTATATGAAGTTAATCAAACTATAGGAAGTTAACCAAGCTATAGGAAGTTAACCATCTATAGGAAGTTAACCAAGCTATAGGAAGTTAATCAAGCAACAAGGAAATAACCAAGCTATAGGAAGTTAACCAAGCTATAAGAAATTAATCAAGCTATAGGAAGTTAATCAAGCAACAAGGAAATAATCAATACAGATAGGAAGTTAATCAAGCTATAGGAAGTTAATCAAACTATAGGACGTTAATCAAGCTTTTAGGGAGTAAATGAAGCGACAAGGAATTAATCAAGCTATAGGAAATCAATCAAGCGACAAATAATTAACAAAGCTTTATGAAGTTAATCAATCTATATGAAGTTAACCAAGCTATAGGAAGTTAATCAAGCTATAAGATGTTAACCAAGCTATAGGAAGTTAATCAAACTATAGGAAGTTAATTAAGCTTTAAGGAGAAAATCAAGGACAAGAAATTAACAAGCTAGAGGAAGTTAATCAAGCGACAAAAATTAACAAGGCTTTATGAAGTTAATCAAGTTTATAGGAAGTTAATCAAGCTATAGATAGTTAATCAAGCTACTCAAGCTATAGGAGGTTAATCAAGCTATAGGAAATTAATCAAGATATACGAAGTTAATCAAGCTTTAGGAGTAAATCAAGGTACAATGAATTAATTAAGCGACAGGAGAATTGTTAGAAGTAGCTAATCAAGCTATACGAAGTTAATCAAGCTATGCAAAGGTAATCAAGCTATGCACAGTTAATCAAGTTATAGAAAGTTAATCAAGCTACAATGAGTTAATCAAGCTATAGAAAGTTAATCAAGCTATAGGAAGTTAATCAAGCTACAGGAAGTTAATCAAGATATAGGAAGTTAATCAAGCGTTAGAAAGTAAATCAAGCTACAATGAATTAATCAAGCGACAAGGAGTTAATCAAGCTAGTAAAAGGTAATCAAGCTGTATGAAGTTAATCAAGAAACTCTAGTGTAGACACGCACCACTTCCCAGGGCCTCCATGACATGGGGTTTGGCCAAAATGTCCAGTGTGTCCGAAACGGTAAAGTCGTGCCAGTTTCTGTCGACTCCTTCCTGCGCCCGTCACAGGGAATGCTAACAAGGTGAATACAAATTACAGTAAGTTGACGCATTGAGACTTGAGTCCGGTCACAGGGAGCGATAACAAGGTGAATACAAATTACAGTAAGTTGATGCATTAAGACTTCAGTTCCGTCACAGGAATGCTAACAAGGTGAATACAAATTACAGTAAGTTGACGCATTGAGACTTGAGTCCCGTCACAGGGAGTGCTAACAAGGTGAATACAAATTACAGTAAGTTGACGCATTGAGACTTCAGTTCCGTCACATAGAGTGCTAACAAGGTGAATACAAATTACAGTAAGTTGACGCATTGAGATTTGAGTTCCGCAAATTACAGTAAATTAATGCATTGAGACTTGAGTCCCGTCACAGTGAGTGCTAACAAGGTGAATACAAATTACAGTAAGTTGATGCATTGAGATTTGAAACTCGTCACATAGAGTGCTAACAAGGTGAATACAAATTACAGTTAGTTGACGCATTGAGATTTGAGTTCCGCAAATTACAGTAAATTAATGCATTGAGACTTGAGTCCCTGTCACAGTGAGTGCTAACAAGGTGAATAGTAAGTTGATGCATTGAGATTTGAAACCCTCACAGAGTGCTAGTTGAGACTTGAGTCCCGTCACAGGGAGTGCTTACAAATTACAGTAAGTTGATGCGTTGAGATTTGAGTCCTGTCACATAGACTGCTAACAAGCAGAATACAAATTACAGTAAGTTGATGCGTTGAGATTTGAGTCCCGTCACAGGAGTGCTAACAAGGTGAATACAAATTACAGTAAGTTGACGCATTGAGACTTGAGTCCCGTCACAGGCAGTGCTAACAAGGTGAATAGAAATTACAGTAATTAATGCGTTGAGATTTGAGTCCCGTCACATAGAGTGCTAATAAGGTGAATACAAATTACAGTAAGTTGATGCGTTGAGATTTGGAGTCCCGTCACAGGGAGTGCTAACAAGGTGAATACAAATTACAGTAAGTTGATGCGTTGAGATTTGAGTCCCGTCACAGGGAGTGCTAACAAGGTGAATATAAATTACATCTAGGTCCGTTTGGTGATGGTTACGTTTTTGTCGCTCTCCATATTTCCTGTGTTTTTTCTGGATTTAATACTCTTCATTACGTGGTGTGATTTCTGTACTGTAAGGTATTTTGTTGCATTTAGATCCTTATTTTATCGTTTGGTACTTTCGTTCTTTCCATAATTCTAATTTTCAATTGCTTTATATTCAGACATATTGGTATCTGAAAGTCCATTTTGTTTTCTTCAACACTGTACTGAGTTTGAACTCACTTCCGTTCTCAGCGTGAAGAGTTAGTGTGTAGCTCTACATTGTTATTGACCTGTGGTCTGTTCTCTTCAGTCTGTATTTTGTTTTTTTCTTTTTTTTCATCAGTCCAGTTAAATTTGTTCCGTTATGTGCTTGTCTCCTTCTCTTTTTGTGAGTTTTCTTCATCAAGCCCTTTTTGTTTTTGTTTTACTGAACGTGTCTGAACGCGTCTGATAACATTTCGCCTTCTTTTATATAATTTTTATATAATTTCATATACTTTCCAGTACATTAGTAAGAGTGAGCTTCTCTTCCGTATCAAATATATATCGATTCCATCTTAGATTTTCTTTCGTCAGTTCTTATCGTTTTACACATTTTTTGTTGTTGTTGTTGGACTCTTTGGCTCTTGTCATACAATGGCGTCGAATTCCTTTGTGGGTGCAACAACTTCCTCCTTGCGACGTCTTTATTTAAAAAGCTCGAGACCTTCCCTTTTCTGAGCCTGTCTCTACTTGAGGTGTGTGTCACGGCTGACAAAGCGGGAAGTCCGAGATGTACGTTAGGGGCCCAAATGATAGGTGGGCTTTGGGGGCCCAAATGATAGGTGGGCTTTGGGGCAAATGATAGGTGGGCTTTGGGGGCCCAAATAATAGGTGGGCTTTGGCGCATCTATGCTAAAAAAAGTGACGCTAGGCTAGGGCAAGAATGCTAGAGAGTGGACTAGCTATTCGGGGTATCAGAATTGTCTTAACAATGCAAAAACCCTTATCTTTCAAGAGATGTGTCCGGGAATGAGATTCCCGCAACCAATTAATCGTGAGCGATATTCCCATATCGTTCGCGAATCACGAAATCGAACGAATAGTCACAAAGGCAGGGGCTAAATTAAGTTGTCGAAATTACAAATGGAGAGGGTCCGTGATCCGTCTGGCAATCTGACGGCTTTGTGTGGATTGAGCTACCCAAAGACCCCCTGTCGGAAAGAGTGGAAATGGGTGCCTTTTCAAGCCAGCCTGCATTATAAAGAGAGAAAGACGAGAAAATCATGCAGGAAGTGTCTAAAGAGTGGGCATCTCCGGATCAACTGTCGTAACGAGGAAGTCTGCCTCATATGCAAAAAGGCAGGAGACGTGAAAAAAGACTGTCCTGCTCAGTACAAACAAAATGATACAGAGATAGATATTGCCGAAAAAACTGACTGTCCTGCTCAGTACAAACAAAATGATACAGAGATAGATATTGCCGAAAAAGACTGTCCTGCTCAGTACAAACAAAATGATACAGAGATAGATATTGCCGAAAAAAACTGTCCTGCTCAGTACAAACAAAATGATACAGAGATAGATATTGCCGAAAAAAGACTGTCCTGCTCAGTACAAACAAAATGATACAGAGATAGATATTGCCGAAAAAAGACTGTCCTGCTCAGTACAAACAAAATGATACAGAGATAGATATTGCCGAAAAAAGACTGTCCTGCATTGATTCCAGTGGGGAATCAAGTCAATTGACACAGAGATTGATTCCAGCCGAATCAAAGACCAGTGGGGAATGACCACTCACCAGGCATTGATTCCAGTGGGGAATCACGTCAGATTGACACTGTTCACCAGGCATTGATTCCAGTGGGGAATCACGCCAGATTGACACTCACCAGGCATTGATTCCAGTGGGGAATCAAGTCAGATTGACACCTCACCAGCAGAGGACGTGGAAAATGACGATAAAAAAAAGACAAAAAAAAGACAAACAAAAGAAATGATGAGCAGGGACACAAGGAGGTCAAAGGAGTTAACTCAACCGAAACGACGAATACAGGAAAGAGACCAAGAGGAGGCATAGAAAGACTCCCACAGAACTCACTTACGTCATTCATAACACGAGCAGGGTCGTTAAGTGTTAAGAGACACAACTCTAGCCAAGGTAACGATGGACCTGACCATCTAGCACAAAGGCCACGGCTTGAAGACACATAAAGACACACAACGATATCTTAATTGAACATTTTTTTAAAAGTATTTAAAAGAAAGAATATAAACTATAGGACTGACCATGGCCTCACTTACAGCTCTGACTTGGAACGTGCGTGGATTAAGAAATAAGAAGAAAAAAATAATATCATTAAACTTCTTTAGAAAAAAAAGAATACACAATCATAATGCTACAAGAAACCTACCTAAAAGAAGATGAACTGTGTGTTATAGAAGCACAGTGGGGAGGGACTGTACATTTACAAGCAGGAACAGAACATAGCGGTGGATTACTAACTTTGTTTAACAAAAAATATAGTTTGTAATATATCAGTAGTGCACAAGAACTCAAGATACATAACACCTAAATGTAAACTTCAGGATGAGGACATGTTAATGTACAACGTTTATGCACCTTGCAATGTGAATGATAGGGTTGTCTTTTTAAAAGAGATTAAAGAAACTGTGACTGACCATGCCAGAGTACATGATGGCGTAAAAACAATAGCAGCTGGAGATTTCAACTGTGTTCTTAGTAACGAATTTGACATTATTGCAGGCCAAAAACATTCAAAAGAAAGCGTAAAGACTTTCGAGGCAACAGTGACTGACTTAGGATTGATTGATGTATAGAGAAAGAATAATCCCAGTTATAAACAACACACATGGGCAAGTGAAACCCCTTATACTGCTAGACGTCTGGATTACATATTTGCCGAATAAAGCATGATGCCTAATATAGAAACTATAGACATCAGAACCCTTGGTTTCTCAGATCACAGAGCAGTCGAGTGCAAAATGGGTTTCTGGTCAAGTCTCCGCGGGCCCCTCATATTATAAACTGAATATCAACTTATTGAAAGACAAGCAATACATAAATCTTATACATAAAACAATGGAACAAATTATAAGTGAACGAAGATATACAGAAGAACATCTAGCATGGGAATACATCAAAAAGGAATTAGTAGAAATTAGTCTGCAATATAGCAGGTATAAAAAATCAAAATCGAACAAGAAAAATAATAAACCTTCTATCGCAAATAAACGAAATAGAAAATGATGTCGCTGAAGATCCACATAGTGAGAAACTTCGGACAAGACTATATATCAGGAAGAAAACTGGAAATCATTCAAATGGAAGAAGCCAGAGGTGCACAAATAAGATCTGGAATAAAATGGATCGAAGAAGGAGAGAAGTGTAATAAATTCTTTCTGAACTTAGAAATAACACAATAAATAAACTCAGAGGTGAAAATAGGAATCTATTTAAACCACTTGAGATATTGGAAACAATAAAAAAATTATTATAAAAATCTATACAACAGGGAGAGAACAAAGGACATTATTCAGGCAACGAGAGCATTCACGTCTTCTCTTACAACACCAGTAATCCCAAATGCAGAAAATGAATTGTGATCGGGAGGTTACTGAAGAAGAAGTTCTAGATGCTATAAATAGCATGAATAATGGTTCTGCACCAGGAATCGACAGCCTATATACGGTGATTTCAGCAAGTAAAAAACAAAACAAAAACAGAAAAAGACACACAAATCTGCTAAAATATAATATGATTCTAATCCAAAATGAATGATGAAGACGAAGGGGAAAGAACTCGGCGGTCTACCCGACCGAGTTTGACACAAGTTATCATTAATTAGCATGAATGATTCACTAATCATGCAAATGGCACAACATTTTTTTTATCAAATGTGGATTTGAATGATGGCAAAGATAAAAGATAAATGTGGATTTGAATGATGGCAAAATTAAACGATAAATGTGGATTTATAGTCAGTATCCTCACTCTAGTGCTGGATCACCGTCTGTACATCAATTACCCATCAGCAGGCCATTTCATTCAAAGTCCTTCTCAACTACCGGGGAGCATAGAGTTCAAAGCGCGTTAAGGCTTTTCGTACTAGCACTCTATGAGTCTATGCAAGATCTATCTCTGCCTCTAGCTGGGCACTCATTCACACCAAGGTCAATTGAGGAAAGAAGAGTGAAGAACCTTTCTTAAGAGTACAACGTTGTGAGAAAAATAACCCACTTGTTCCAGCCGTGGGGCAGAACCATTGTGATCAAGCTAACAACACACCAGTTCAGCTACAACGCCTTGAACCAGTGTCGTCGTGATTACAAGCTAACAATGCAACGGTTCAGCTACAACGCCTTGAACCAGTGTCGTCGTGATTACAAGCTCATAACACTACGGTTCAGCTACAGCGCCTTGAACCAGTGTCGTCGTGATTACAAGCTAACAACACAACGGTTCAGCTACAACGCCTCATTATGTGACATAACCTATACTAAAAAACATAAACTGAACTATCTTCTACTGGCCATAAGTATACGTAAAATATGATGCTGTATTTTACGGTCAAAAATATTTTTTGTTTTAAAAGATTAAAAAGCCAATAACAAAGCAACAACGCACCCCACTCCCCCCACTCCCCCCTCCCCAACCTTCTTTCCCTGGAAGAGAAAAAAAAATAACAAAACAAAAAAACGCAAAGCAAAACAAAACAATAACTGCTGGAAAACAACCTAATTTTAGATTTCAAAACTATACTATGATTGTAAAGCAATTTTTTTGTCGCAATGACTAGTGTTGTAAGTTTGTAATCTCAGGGAGACTCGGTAGTCCAGAGGCAAGTTGTCGGCCTCTCAGCCCAAAGGTCGTGGGTTCAAGCCCCGACGACGGTTGTGATTACGGGGTTCCTGATTTTTTTAAGAGGAAATATACTCTCTCCCCCTCCTCTCCCCCCTCTGATTAAGGTAGGTGAAATAACACCTAGTCCCATCCGAGGCCCGACAGTAAAAAAGAAGGTCCCGTTTGCAGATCACAATACTCACATCACTATGCGCGTTAAAGATCCTTCAACTGTTTACAAGGCGGTCCGGGTAAAATTAAAAATCTTCCCCAAAAAAAACAATTTCCCTTATTTGTAGATGTAGGTAAATCAAATCAAATCAAATCAAATCAAATCCAAATCCAATCCAATCAAATCAATCCAATCCAATCAAATCAAATCGAATCGACCTCATTGGAGTGTGACAAGGATTCAAGCCCTACTCTACCCTACTCTACTCTACTCTACTATCCTACAGCCTTTACCTTTCATCTCGGCGCTCAACTTTTCCTCCTGTAACTTCCTTCACATCCACATTCACCAGCGACATAGGTGAGAGATGAGGGGGGTTGGTGTATGTGTGTGTGCGTGTGTGTGTGTGGGGGGGGGGCAGGGAGGGAGCAGGGAGGGAGGGGGGGTTGAGAGAGAAACAGATGAAAAAATTAATTAGGGGGAGGGGGCCACAGGCACAAAGTTAAGGTATCGATATTCGCGTTGGTAAGAAAGATAAAGCTTCTATTTTACACAGAAATACTAACGCATTTGGATGTCATTGAGTAAGAGTAAGAGCTTACAAATACATGTACGTTGATTACAAAGACCATAACAAATACATGTACGTTGATTACAAAGACTATAACAAATACATGTACGTTGATTACAAAGACTATAACAAATAGATGTACGTTGATTACAAAGACCATAACAAATACATGT
>JAXRKP010000769.1:95000-112500 GCA_037039925.1 Doris montereyensis | reverse complement strand
CCCGGTTCTATAGCTTGAAAGCGGAACAAGTGAAAATTTAATCACCTCCTGGCCAGGACGCTACTCTGACGCAGGTCTTTTTTTTACTGCCAAGCTAGTGTCTAGACACCTGGGTAAAGTGGGGGGGGAGGAAATGTAATGTGTTTTAAGTGTCTTTCCCAAAGGAACAAAACGTTGGACCCGGTTTCGCTAGGGTTCTAACTCGGGACCTCATGCTCCCAGTCCAGCAGCCTACCCGCTCGGCCACCGATGCCTCACCGTTGAAACATAAATAGATAAGACAACTATGAAGGAATGAACGGAAAATAAAACAAGTCTTTGCAGACCAGACAGAATCGAACCCGTAAACCTCTACATGGCCACCCATCTCCTCACCACGAGAGGAGAGTGCACTACCAACCAGGTTAACTACACGTACGCTCCTTGAGCTTATAAGGTTCGTATCCTAATGCGCTCTTACGGCGAGGAGATCAGTGCCGACGCGCGGAGGTCAGGGTTTCGATCTGTATGGTGTTCAAAGATTGTTTCCCGTCTGTTTTTTGTATTTGTCTCGTCGTGAATATTATTTCCATGTCCGTATTCCTCCCTTTCGACACGCCCCACTGCCTCGTTGTTTGTCTTTGTCCATACGGGGCTTTCACTGATAAGGAGGAGGAGGAAAAGGAGGAGGAGGAAGAAGAAGAGAATGAGGAGGAGGAAGAAGAGAAGAAGGAGGAGATTGAAGAAGAAGAAGAAGAAGAAGAAGAAGAAGAAGAAGAAGAAGAAGAAGAAGAAGAAGAAGAAGAAGAAGAAGAAGAAGCAGAAGAAGAGAAGAAGAAGAAGAAGAAGAAGAAGAAGAAGAAGAAGAAGAAGAAGAAGAAGAAGAAGAAGAAGAAGAAGAAGAAGAAGAAGAAGAAGAAGAAGAAGAAGAAGAAGAAGAAGAAGAATGAAGAAGAGGAGGAAAAGAAGGAGAAGAAGAAGGAGAAGGAGAATGAGAAGGAGAAGGAGAAGGAGAAGAGAGAGGAGAAGGATAAAGGAGAAGGAGAAGAGAGAGGAGAAGGAAAAAGAGAAGAAGAAGAAGAAGAAGGAGAAGGAGAAGGAGAAGGAGAAGAAGGAGAAGGAAAAGGATAAGAAGAAGGAGAATAATGAGAAAGAGGAGACGGAGACATAAAACCACATGAAAACAACAACTGAAATTTACTTTCACGTCTACGTACCTCTTCTAGCTCGGAAACAATCTGTACTCAGATAGACGAAAAGAAAGAAACAACAATAAGAGCCACATCGAGATAATAATCATAAGGATGATATTGACGAAGAAAATGATTGTGACGATGGTGGTGATGATGATGATGATGATGATGATGATGATGGTGATGATGATGGTGGTGATGATGATAATAATGATAACGGTATATGACAACGATGACGACAAAATACAGTGATGATAATGGTGATGATAATAATGACGACGAAAAGGATGATGAAGATGATAATGACCAAGAAAATAATAATCCTTATGGTGATGACGATGATGATAAAGACGACGACGAAGAGAAGAATATGATGATAATGATGACTCAGCTTTCCATAGTCCTTTACGTCAGATGAACAAAGAAAATGAGACTTTGAGACAGGTGTGATCAGGGGTGACAGGGAGAACAAAGAGAACGAAAACATAGATATAATTCCTTTGATTAGTCTGTCAGTCACCTGAATTATTTCCGGATCTCTGTTTTGAAGCAATATCCTCCTGTAGTCATCCAAGAACGTGGTCAGAACGAATTTCAGCTGTTGGGTAGAGAAGGAGAGAGTGAAAGAGAGGAGCACGTGACATTATTAAACAACGATGTGTTGTCTTCATGGGGACTGATTATGACATTGACAATGATGCCAAATTGGAGGGGGGGTGGGGAAATATATGTTATTTGGCTATGTATTTGTTTGTTTGTTTAATTAAAATTTACCTTGTCCACCACATGCGGTGATCTCATAGTGACTTAATGGGAAACAGCAAGTATAATAGATTAGTTGAAGGGATGAACGTGAAAGGAAAGGAGCACCCAAAATGATAACCACTTACTGAATATGAGCCATACCCAACATGATAAAATACATAGAGAAGAGATATGAGCCATACCCAACATGATAAACACTTATAGAGAAGAGTCATGAGCCACATCCAAAGGATAAACACTTATAGAAGAGTGATAAGCCACACCCAACATGATAAACACTTATAGAAGAGTCATAAGCCACACCCAAAATGATAAAACACTTAAAGAAAAGTCATAAGCCACACCCAAAATGATAAACACTTAAAGAAAAGTCATGAGCCATACCCAACATGATAAACACTTATAGAAGAGTGATAAACCACACCCAAAATGATAAACACTTATAGAAGAGTCATAAGCCACACCCAAAATGATAAACACTTATAGAAGAGTGATAAGCCACACCCAAAATGATAAACACTTATAGAAGAGTGATAAGCCACACCCAAAATGATAAACACTTATAGAAGAGCCATAAGCCACACCCAACATGATAAACACTTATAGAAGAGCCATAAGCCACACCAAAACGATAAACACTTATAGAGAAGAGCCATAAGCCACACCCAAAACGATAAACACTTATAGAGAAGAGCCATAAGCCACACCCAAAACGATAAACACTTATAGAGAAAGAGTCATGAGCCAAACCCAAAATGATAAAAACTTATAGAAGAGCCATAAGCCACACCCAAAACGATAAACACTTATAGAGAAGAGTCATGAGCCAAACCCAAAATGATAAACACTTATAGAAGAGCCATAAACCACACCCAAAATGATAAACACTTATAGAAGAGTCATGAGCCACACCCAAAATGATAAACACTTATAGAGAAGAGTCATGAGCCAAACCCAAAATGATAAACACTTATAGAAGAGCCATAAGCCACACCCAAAATGATAAACACTTATAGAAGAGTCATGAGCCACACCCAAAATGATAAACACTTATAGAAGAGCCATAAACCACACCCAAAATGATAAACACTTATAGAAGAGTCATGAGCCACACCCAAAATGATAAACACTTATAGAGAAGAGTCATGAGCCAAACCCAAAATGATAAACACTTATAGAAGAGCGCTTATTCCGTTAAAAGAGGCTCTAAGCGCTTTACAATATATTATACAGTACACAGGCTGTCTATAGTACATGAATTGATATTGATAAGAAGTATGGTTAAAAATGAGGATGCAATATATTAAAATGTGTAATTAATTGCACACATGGAATGTATTGCTATGAATAATTTGGCACA
This sequence comes from Doris montereyensis, assembly GCA_037039925.1. Lineage (NCBI taxonomy): Eukaryota > Metazoa > Mollusca > Gastropoda > Nudibranchia > Dorididae > Doris > Doris montereyensis. Next base: position 109,203 of record JAXRKP010000769.1, on the reverse strand, counting down.
GAACTAATTAATTGGTTTTAAAAATGACGTGGGCTACACGATACACCAATAAGCATAGTAGGACACCTAAGATTATATATTAACATTCAAATAATTGAAGGGGTCATTTCAATAGTCTGCCTATGTCACATGTAGGTCATTTAGAAAAAAATGCCTGAATCATGAACTTTGGCACTGTTGGCTTTGGGAATTCCAAATTTCAAACGGTTGTAAACATGATGTATTTTCATTATATCATTATCACACTTTTCAGGAAGCAGGATTTCCATTTATTCCCTAAAATTATCTCTCTGTCTCGTTTTTCACGAAAATGAACATAGGCACACTACTTAAATGACCCCTTCAATTATCTTGATCTAAGGGTTCTACTTTCTTGTCAGCCAGGCCGTTGATGGCTGTCACCACTCGGTTCAGCTCCTGGTCCAAGCTGCCACCAACAATGGCTGCCTGCCAAGAAGAAAAAAGAAATTGTTCTTAATTTTGCTTCTATATAGGAGGGGCACTCAGTAGTGGAGGCAAGGATGTGGGCCTCTCAAGCGAAAGGTAGTGCGTTAGAGCCCCGCCAACGTTTTCTCGAGTTTTTTCGAGCTAAATATACCCCCCCCCCTCCTGCTCTAGGTATGTGGATCGACACCTAATCCCATCGGAGACGTACGATAAAAAGGAGGTCCCGTGTGCAGATCACAAAATTCTGTGCACATTAAACATCCCTGGCTGTTTACAGGGCAGTACGGGCAAAATAAAACATTCTACCCTAAACACCCCCGTGATCACCTTAGTTGCTTAATTGAGGATGTGGGTAAATCAAAAGCAAATCAAAATCCATGTAGGAATTTTACCCTACTATGTTCGTGACGTCACGCAACAATCCCTTTCAGCTGTTTAGTATACCTTCATTCTTTTGTATTGATTTTGAGGCGTGAATTGATATAGCTAGATCTATATTTGCATATTTTTCGTTGTTTTACTTTGTTTCTAAGATTCAATTTCATGATATTATATTGTAAGCATTTTGAAACAAATAGCAGATCAATGACAATGTGTTGGAACAGTGCATTGCGATTTGGGATAATAAAAAAAAGAGCAAACAGAAGACAAAAGACTGCGATTAGCAAGGCTCTGAAATTAGAAGGTTTACAGTCATTTTACATGGCGAACGTACGTCGATACCTTTGGCAAAACTCTGAAATTAGAAGGTTTACAGTCATTTTTTACAACACATGGCGAAATTACGTCGATGCCATTGGCAAGACATTGAAATTGGAAGGTTTACAGTCATTCTTATAACACAAGGCGAAGTTACGACGATGCCATTGACAGAACAGAGCGGATTTCCTTCTACAGAATGACCCTTCAAGTGCCAAAAGCGAAGAAAACTCGTGAAATCTATTAAAACCGAATACGCAAGGCAAAGAAATACGGGAACAGATGGTAAGATTTTAACCCAATTAAGTCCACTTTAAGGGGGGGAGGGGAGGTCCTGGGGCGAAAAATGTTCCCGTTTGTTCTTATCAATTTAACTTATGTATAGTTGTTTTGGGCATGGTGAACTGAGTTGAAATATATGTTCTTTTTTACCTGACGCTCCCGGTTGCCATGGAAACGGCGGCCATCTTGGATTTTGCCCCCAAATTTCCCCACGTTCAATATCGAAAGGCTTATTCATTTTTCAACAAATTTCTTTCAAACTTGGCACACACCTTATTTAATACAATATTTAAATTTGATCAAATCGTATTTTTGTTTTATTAGTACGTTTTGTTTTTATGAATTTATGAAAATAGCATATGAGAACAACCAAAAATATACAAAAATATTGTACGTTGAGAAATAAAAATAAGTAGATACGAAATAATGAACAAAAAAATGACATTTTGAGAAAATCGTATTTTTTCTTTTATTTTCTATTTGATTTTAAAAAGAAACTCGATAAATTTTTTCAACCGTTGGCCCCTCGAACCCACAATTTTTTTTTTGTTTGTGAAGCCGACACCTTGCCTTTGGACTACCGAGTCCCCTTTAATGCATATGTGCAAAAAAACGACAATAAATGACAACTCCACAAATAAAGACAGAACAAACGTATGACGTTTTTGGGCATAACCTTTCGTCAGACAACAAAACAAGAAATAGCCAGAACCTAGAGCTAAACACTTACAAGGGAGATAATCATGATAATATCATGATATCCATAACTACCGTATACCTTGTGTATTGTGTATGTGTGTGTGTGTGTATTGTGTGTGTGTGTGTATTGTGTGTGTGTGTGTGTGTGTGTGTGTGTATTGTGTGTGTGTGTGTGTGTGTGTGTGTGTGTGTGTGTATTGTGTGTGTGTGCGTGTGTGTGTGTGTGTATTGTGTGTGTGTGTGTGTGTGTGTGTGTATTGTGTGTGTGTGTGTATTATGTGTGTGTGTGTATTGTGTTACCCTACTTACTGACTCTGGAATGTCTGGCCCTGCTTCCGACTGAAATAGACAAAGGGAGAGAGATAGAGAGAGAGGGCTACACGAGTATTACAAAGAATAGTCTTCTGACGTCATCAAATAACAGAAAAAGAGATATGGGTACCATACAAGACGTCATCAGTTTGTGTGGACATAAAAGAAAAGAAAAAGAACAATGGATGTAAATTTAAAGGGAAAAAAGACTAAAGCAAGAGATAATCTCCTAGTTTTGATATTCTCTAAAGGAAGGAGAAGGGGTGGGGTGACACGAAATATTATTTAGGCAAGAGGTGACATCAATGTGCAAATGGCAAACAGGAAATAATATCATGGTAGAGATTAGAGAGGTGAGAGGTGAGAGGTGTGTAATGTGTGTTGAAGAATACAGCATCACTGCCGGATGATTATCTTAGTAAACATGCTACGTTAGTCTTGTTCAATGACCCCAATGCTACACGTTAATCTTGACTTCTAATGATAACGATCAAAGTTTGAATGGTCTAACATCCAAGTGAATATTGTTAACGTTAGCAGCATGTCAAAGCAAATTGACTTAGCAGCATCAAAGTCAAAGCAAGTTCACAGTGTGATAACATCAAGTCAAAGCAAAGTTTGAATCAAAGAGTGTGGCGTTTAAAGCCTTAGCAAGAATCCAAGTCAAAACAAGTTCACAGTGTGGCGTTAAAACCTTAGCAGCATCTGGTAAAACAAATTCACAGTGTTTAAAGCAGCATCCAAGTCAAAGCAAGTTCACAGTGTGACTTTAACGCCTTAGCAGCATCCAAGTCAAAGCAAGTTCACAGTGTGACTTTAAGCCTTATCAGAATCCAAGGAAAACAAGTTCACAGTGTGACGTTAAAACCTTAGCAGAATCCAAGGAAAACAAGTTCACAGTGTGGCGTTAAAGCCTGTAGAATCCGAGCAAACCAAGTTCATGAAGGCAAAACAAGTTCACAGTGTGGCGTTAACGTTAACGCCTTCACTGTGTGGCGTTAAAGCATTAATCCAAGGCAAACAAGTTCGACAGTCTGTCGTTAAGGCTTTAGCAGCATCCAAGTCAAAGCTTCGACAGTCTGTCGTTAAAGGCTTTATCAGCACCCAAAACAAGTTCATGGTCTGTCTTATCAGTTAACGCCTTAGCAGCATCCAAGTTAAACAAGTGCACAGTGTGGCGTTAAAGCTTTAGCAGAATCCAAGGCAAAACAAGTTCACAGTCGACGGCAAAACAAGTCTGACGTTAAGCCAGCATCCAAGTCAAAACAAGTTCACAGTGTGTGGCGTTAAAGCTTTAGCAGAACTAAGGCAAAGCAAGTTCTGTCGTTAAAGCTTTAGCAACATCCAAGTCAAAGTTCATGGTCTGGCGTGAAGGTCTTATCAGCATCAAGTCCAAGTCTCGCAGGTAAGTCGTTAACGCCTTAGCAGCATCCAAATCAAGACAATTTGACCTGCACGTAAGGTCTTGTAGCAAATACGTCAAATCAAGTTGCTAATGGCATTAAGCTCTTAGCAGTAGCCGAGTCAACAGTTGACAATCCGGCAGCAGGCCTTAGCAGCAACCAGTCAAGGCAGTCGACAGTCTGGCGTTAAGGCTGTACCAGTATCCAAGTCCAAGGCAAGTCAGCAGTCAGCAGCATCCAAGTCAAGGCAAGTCAGCAGTCTGGCGTTAGCAGCCAGTATCAAGTCAAGGCAAGTCAGCAGTCTGGCGTTAGATCTTAGTAACAATCCAGTCAAACTAAGTTGAAAATCTGGCGTTAAAGGTCTTAATAACAGCCAAGTAAGAAAGTAAGTCATCAGTCTGGCGTTAAGGTCTTAGTAACAACCAAGTCAAATCAAGTAAACAGTCTGGCGTTAAGGTCTTAATAACAACAAGTCAAATCAGTCAGCAGTCTGGCGTTAGGTCTTAGTAACAGCAGCAGGTCTTAGCAACCAAGTCAGCAGTCAGCTTAGTAACAGCAAATCAAGTCAACAGTCTGGCTTAAGGTCTTAGTAACAACCAAGTCAAATCAAGTCAACGAGTCTGGCGTTGGTCTTAGTAACAACAAAACCAAGTCAACAGTCTGACATTGAAGCCTTAGTAATAACCAAATCAAATCAAGTTGACAGCAGCAGCAGCAGCAGCAGCATTAAGGTCTTAGCAGCAACCAAGTCAAATCAGGTTGACAATCTGGTATTAAGGTACTAAGAAGCAACCAAATTAAAAGGAAGTTGGCAGTCTAGTAGGTATTACTTAGCAGCAGGAGTTTAAATGCAATATTCAAGCTATAACACCAACCATATTGAAGCAAATCAGCCAAACATAAAATTAAATGGTTCTATATCCCAAAAATGATTGCCACCTGCATCAGTAACACGAAAAGGAACAGACTGCCAACATAAATTGACACCATCGCAGCAGCAGCAAACACATCGATTTGAGATCAGCAGGATCAGAAACACAAGAATTGGATAAAAAAAATAAACAGAAGCAATGTTTGTGAAATTCAGCAGATGATACCCAAGAAGCAGTAGTAGTGGTAATAGTATGGTAGTAGTCGTATTGGTAGTGGTGGTAGTGGTATTAATGGTAGTAGCGGTAGTAATCGTGGTAGTGGTAGTGGTAGTAGTAATAGCTGTAGTAGTCGTCGTGTAGTAGTAGTGTTGTAGTCGTAGTAGTAGTAGTAGTAGTAGTAGTAGTAGTAGTCGTAGTCAGTAGCAGTAGCAGCAGCAGTAGTAGTAATAGTAGTAGTAGTAGTAGTGACAGTAGCAGTAGCAGCAGTAGTAGTAGTAGTAGTAGTAGTAGTAGTAGTAGTAGTAGTAGTAGTAGTAGTAGTAGTAGTAGCAGTAGTAGTAGTAGTAGTAGTGGTAGTGGTGGTAGTGGTGATGGTGGTAGTGGTAGTAGTGGTAGTAGCAGTAGTAATTTTAGTCCACATCTTACCAATGGCGGCTTCGTGAAATCTCTCATGGTCTGCAATGCAACAATAGTAAACATAATGCTAATAATCTGCAATAAAATGTAGTAGTTTTAATAAACACACCACCCTTCAACTGCCCAGCAGTAGTCAACAAAGATACATTCACTTATTATGTTCACAACCTGTTAACATTCTTTTAACATCCAATGTTATGGAACGAAGCGTAAAAGGCCATTGTCCATTTTTCATCCACCTGTAGTGTCCTACGCGAATTTTAGTTGTGTTTGTTTTCTCCAAACTGGTAAATGCATTGGGCAGTTCAAAGGCTGGTGCGTTCTTAAACCTCACTGACATAATATTTATTCATTTATTTTAATCATGATTGCCTGTTGTTCGTTGCACGGGGAAAGACACAAGTATGAGCTGCAGGTGGGGTCAGATCTAGTAAGATCATTTATGGCTCAGTGGAGTAGTTAAACAGTTTACACTTGTATGAAGTTTTGTGTCTCTTTCAATTTTCAAGTCGGTTCCCCGCTTTGTAACTCCACCCCTGATCTGCGTAACCTGTTTTACAGATGTTGGCGTTGAAACGCTTAGGTCGAAACCTTTTTCTTTATTTGGGTAGCTGTATGCGTTTTCACTACTTGGACTTGTGCGCGTTTCAACCTTTATTATGGACAACAGTGCAGTGACAACCCAAGTAGGCTTCACATTAGCCCAGACTAACATTCTTTATTTATTGACAACAGTGCAGTGACAACTCAAGTAGGCTACACATTAGGCCCAGCTTACCTTTATTTATGGACAACAGCGCAGTGACAACTCAAGTAGGCAGCACATTAGGCCCAGACTACCTTTATTTATAGACAACAGTGCAGTGACAACTCAAGTAGGCTCACATAAGGCCTAGCCTACCTTTATTTATGGACAAGAGTGCAGTGACAACCCAAGTAGGCTACACATTAGGCCCAGACTACCTTTTTATTTATTGACAACAGTGCAGTGACAACTCAAGTAGGCTACACATTAGGCCCAGCCTACCTTTATTTATTGACAACAGTTCAGTGACAACTCCACCCCTTGTGAACCTGTTTTACATAGCCAAGTAGGTAAACATTTATAAGGCCTAGCCTACCTTTATTTATTGACAACAGCGCAGTGACAACTCAAGTAGGCTACACATTAGGCCCAGACTACCTTTATTTATTGACAACAGGGCAGTGATAACTCAAGTAGGCTACATTAGGCCCAGCCTACCTTATTTATTGGCAACAGAGCAGTGACAACTCAAGTAGGCTACACATTAGGCCCAGCCTACCTTTATTTATTGACAACAGCGCAGTGACAACTCAAGTAGGCTACACATAAGGTGATCTCAGGGTTCTAGGGTAGCTCAATCTCAGGGGTTCTAGGTTGGTTATTGTTGTTATTGATCCAGCTGCGCTGGGACATTTGCCTTTCGGCCCAATGCCATGTAGTGGTATCTGCAGGTATTTTTTCATCTGTTGTAAAGTTCCATAGTACAACAGTGCCAATTATCATGGTTCTGAGACAACAACTCAGTGACAACTGAGTAGAGTTTTATTTAGGTCTTTTTAGTTTATGACATTGAAAAAGGTGATATGTCACAGTTTCATGGGGGTAGTCACAAAGAGGGCAGACTTGGGACATTCTGTTCTGTAGCAAGTTATCAGGTTCTGGTGGGGGTAGTCACAAAGAGGGCACAAACTGTGGCATTCTGTTCGTAGCAAGTTATCAGTTTCATGGGGGTGATCACAAAGAGGGCAGACTGGGGCATTCTGTTCGTAGCAAGTTATCAGTTTCATGGGGTGATCACAAAGAGGGCAGACTGGGGCATTCTGTTCGTAGCAGTTGTTATCAGTTTCATGGGGATGGTCACAAAGAGGGCAGATTCTGGCAGATCAGCATTCTGTTCTGTAGCAAGTTATCAGTTTCATGGGGGGGGGTGGTCACAAAGAGGGCAGACTGGAGCATTCTGTTCGTAGCAAACTGTTTTAAAATAACGGGAAACTCTCAACCAAAAGGTCGTGGGTTCAAGCCACAGCAGGTTGAAACGTTTTCCCCAGTTTTCTCGAGTAACAACTATGGTCCAGGCACATGAATCAACACCTAGACAAACTCCTCACGGAGATAGACGATAAAAAAGAGGTCCCGTGTGCGTATCACATCACACTGTATGCACGATAAAAATCCCTTGACTGTTAACAGAGCAGTACGGGCAAAATTAAAAATCCTACAAAAAACCCCAAGATCACCTTAGTTGTGGGTGGGGTAAAATGAAATAAAATTTTAAAAAACTTTCTGTTTTCTTCTCATAAATTTGACTAGTTGGGCCTCTGGTTAATATTTTGTTTTCCTATTGTCTCTTCAAATAATATGTATGACTGTACCGTGTTTAGCCTTGCCTCACATCACACAGGTATTCTCGAAGGTCCTCTTGTCTTCTCTTGATGACGTCAACCACCCCCAATTCAAGGATCGTTTCAATCTTTTTAATCAGCACGTAAGCCTAAGGGATGGAAGTTTAAAGATATATTAATACCCATCCTGTTGACTACCTGCCTACGTAACATTACTATCTGTCTGTCTGTTTGTCTTTCTGCCTGTCTGTCTGTCTAAATCCATCCACCCTCTGTCCATCAATCTATCAGTCTGTGTCTATCTGTGAATCTATATGTCTGTCTTTTATCAATCTATATGTCTACCTGTCTACCTGCCTGTTTGTCTTTCGTCTTATTGCTTCCTCTTAATCATTCATACTGGGATCACCACACACGATGGAAGGGTAATATTAGTGAAGCAGGCGGTCGAACAAAATCCGTGTTCAAAGAAGTAAAATGATGCATTGAAAATGGAGATAACCGCTTAAACAAATTATGGCATTAATATAATAACATGAGTTGTATCCCTTTGTTTACAAGAACCTCTTGAAATGAAAATTTGATCAGCATGAAACAATAATAATTCACGCATGTTATTAACTACAATTAATTATATCGCGTCAGTGACAAGGCAATGACGATTAGACTTACCTCTTCATTGTTGTGTACGGAGGCTGATCGATCTGATCCACCGGGTGCAACCAGCGAAGCGTTTGGAATTGTAAACTCCATCGGGATGGTGGCACAGGTAGGAAAACGTCTGTGTGACACACACAAACACAAACACACAAACACACACACGTCACGGAATCTTTTATATCGATACTGTGAAATTCATACAGTATTTTTTTTTATTATTAGGAATTTTACACTATAAAACACTATGTTGACGATTCACATTTTGAGATCATCAATATTGTGAAATTCCTACAATAGGATGTCGTATCACGTACACAGGCTGTTTGATCTCCACACGGTAACTACTTTTTTATCCTCCGTCTCAGACGGTCTAAGCATATCTACCTGGTCCGGGGGGGTGGGTAACGGGGGGAAGAGGAGGGGGAGGGCGGGGGAGAGTCCAAAACCTGGAGAAAATTGTTACCAAGTCGGGCACGAACCCACGACCTTTTGGTTGAGAGTCCTACACCTTATTCTGGACCACCAAATCCTCAGGGATATATAGATACGACTTAAATCCATTATAGTACAGCCACATGCAAAGAGTATGTTTTGTTGTTTGTTTGATCTAGGTGAGTTGTTTTAAAGATCTGGGGGCGGGGAGGGAGGAGGGGGGGGTTACTTGGTACATCCTTGCAATTTGTTGTACTACAGTCTTTTAAACACACCAGAAGACTGTACAAGGTTGTTAAGGTTGTTGTTATTGTGGGTTTTCCTTTCACTTCAAGACAGATTAGTCCATCTACTTTTTATACTTATATTGTACATCGATTAACACTGGATACATTCTCGCAAAACAACCCAAAACAAAAAAGACATTAGATGTGACCAGATCTCAGTAAAATCAAATGTGACGTAAATATTTATTCAATTCGCTTCTTTCTTATATCCTTGCCCTTCTTTTAACTAAGATTACTGCGCGAATGTCAACCTGAAGATCTGTAAACAGTCGTGTCAGGGTGAGACATTACGTGTGTTCAAACTTGGGGGGGGGGGGGGAGTTTGAGAGGGGGGTTTATTTGGATTTTATTTCCTTCATTGAATTTACCCACACTCACAACAATGGTAAGATCGGGTATTATTTGGCAGGATTTTGATTTTGCCCGAACTGCCTAAAGCAGCTGAGAGATCTTTAACGTGTACAGTGTTGTGATCTGTACACTAGACCTCCTTTTTATCGTCCGTCTCCGATGGGACTAGTTATCGATCTACCTGTCTGGACCAGTGGTGAATAGGACGGGGGTGGGGTAAGGAGGGGGAGAGTGTGGAGGTTTTACTCCAAAAACACGAGGTTATTTTTTTTAACGCGCCTGTGTTTGAACCCCCGATCTTTTTTCGTTGAGAAAAGTACACTGTACACTGAACCTCTTTTTTATCGTCCGTCTCCGATGGGACTAGGTATCGATCCACCCGTCTGGTGGGGGAAGGAGGGTGGAGGTTTTACTCCAAAAAACACGAGGTTATTATTTTTTTAACCCGCCTGTGTTTGAACCCCGATCTTTTCGTTGAGAGGCCTGTACACTATCGTGTCCACTCGCACTTCTGAACCGTTCCACACAAAAGGTCTGACCAGGGGCGGGTCGCTTTTTAGGGGAACAGCGAAGTGAACAACTTTTTTTCACTTCCGGTGAGAGCGGGCTCAAAATGGCGGTCGGCGTACGAATCTATCTGTGTTTTCTTAAAATTTGACATTTTCTCCATTACAGAATCTCTTCTCTTAATCTTGAATTATTCTTTCAAACGCACGTTCTCTTGGGGGGAACATTCCACGACTGGTTTGACAGCGGGCGAGAGAGAAAAAAATTAGGGGGGACAGCCAGCGAAGTGAACACTGAGAGCTGGCCAAAATAGTGGGTGACGTACACGTCAACACAATGCCTGATTTTCTAAGTCATTTTTTAAAATTATTATTGTTCTCCATTAAAATGATTTTTTTAAAAATAATTACTGTCGTCTTTACGCGGCCCTTCTCTTTCATCTAAGCGATAGTGATTTTTTATTATTATTATTTCAAAGTTAGCGCATCACCATCTTTCATGTCTATTTCCCGTTTCTCTAACCTCGACATCAAGTACAGATCTAGTTCACATGACAACCATATAAATCTCTCCTACGGTCTATTTATGCTTTCAAAATCTATAAATATCATGGGAATCGCCGTCTTAAATTGACTGTTCAAGCCAGTAGAACAGCTTCAAAACCCTGACCGCTATCGCCCACTTTGACCACGGGTCAATACCTTCGATTTCACCAGGCCGCGGCAGCGATCTGAGCCATCGTCTTGTAATGCTTTGGGAGATCTGGGTGTGGCTGAGATAGAGCAAAATCTCCACATTGGATGAAATTTGGATAATCAGTGTCAAGATGAAATTGTTACATGTCCCACAAATCAACTAAAAAAAAAAAAAAAAGAAAAAGATTACCACTTTTGGCATTTCAACGATCTTCCGAGTCCAAGAAATCTGAGAGATTGGGAAAGTTTGAAGCCCTTTTTTTCAAAGCTTCAAACGTTGAGATACAACGTTATTGCTCTATACCAGCGATGTAACTGATTGCAGAGACATGAAGCTACAGCGATAGAGTAAAATATGTCAGTTGTGGCCTATTGAGAACCTTTCGTCACAAGGAAACCGGACGTGACCTATTGATTGCGCTTGAATCTGTGTATACGAGAGACTGGTCTTTTTTTTTTTAGCTACGAGGGAACTCGTGATAAAAAAAGGAACTTACTGCAGTTGGCCTGACAACTAAAGGAATAGGAATAATAGGCCTAATGGGTAGAAGACGAGACAGGACAGAATTACCTTTTTTTTCTTTTTTCTTTTTTTTTTTGCATCATGCCCCTCCATCAACGTGAGAAAATAAACGCCCCTTTTATAGTATTTTATTCTTTCTTTGTCTCTTTGTCGCTGGTGGAGAACGCGAAGCCTGAAAATGTCTCTGTCCAGTCTCGTTTTTCATCTTTTAGCGGTATTCGGCCTTTTATTCCTATTTCATGTTTCTACTTATGAGATATGAGAAAACTTTTGATAAGACAGCAATCACTACCACGTTCATTGGGGGCTGCAACTGGCGGTTGCCGTGCGCTTAATCTCCTTGATACCATGAGAACCCCTACAGTACAATAATAATGGGAGATGGGCGGTAGTGAGGGCAGGTGGTGGGGGAGATGGCCCCGCAAATCTTGCCGTTGGCTGAGCTAGGTATCACGGCCAATGCTTGAGCTGAGCTGTCATCTTTGGGTAGATTAAATTGATGGCAACCAGTCCCCGAAAGTTGTTGATTTGTTTTGTTGGATTATTTTTTTTAATGTTCTGTTTTGTATAAATCTAGATCTAGATCTAGTTGTTTTTAGTTTGTGTTGGGTTTTCAGGTTGTTGTTTTTTGTTGTAAAAAATTGGGAGGGGGGAGGGGGAGGGGGGGGGTCATGTAATGTGTCTACATTAATATCGCAAGGTTATAAATAATAAAATGCGTCCGTCGTTAAAAGCGGATCTGGGCTAACTCAATCATATCTTGATCTACAGCCAAACCCCGTTATACGGCTCCCCCCCACCCCCCACCCCCCACCCCCACCCTCCGTTATACCGCAATTCCTACTTACCGCAAACGTTTGCCTAGGAACGGAACGACTACCACACAAAAGCAATGGGGATTTGAATTTTAACATACCGCCATCCGCCAACAGCGGGGCGAGAACGCTCTTAAAAGCCGTAGAGTAAAAACACTTCCCGTACACCACATACCAACAATCAAAACGATAGAAATCTACAATGCAACAGGTCCTCAGATATTTCGAAAAGCGCTGGTGTAGGCTACAATACGATCGCATTTCAGGTGAGATGTATAGAACAGTGTGGTGGTACAAAACAGTGCAGGCTAATCCATGATGCTTTTTTTTTTGTAACATTAGTCGTCAACAAGATGTACAGTAGCTTATACTTGAAGTCAACACTAGGATAGAACCTTCGAATGCTTACAGTTTGTCCCATCCATGCTTCAATATCACCAAAGGTTTAGGTCTGTTAGCATAGTTATTTCCCCCATTATATAATATTTTGCAGATCCCATTATACCGCCATCCTCGTTATACTGCCAATGTTGTGTTGGTCCCAAAGGGTTTGACCGTATTTCGTTAGGGTTGCTGTGTTTGGTGTTTCGGATATCGACGCAGGGGTAGATGTCACACTACTGGTAATGAAAGGAGACACTTAATTCTTGATTAGATAACCTAAAGCTATGGATCAAACCTATAGGTCTAGATCTAGTTATATCATGTACATGCACAGGCGTGGCGTAACCAATATTTCAGGCGGTACCACGATAGAATACTGTCCCAATATCACACTTTTAGACAAATGATATAAATCATAATAGTAATAGCATTAGAGTATTTGTATTTACGTTAGTTTGAAGACAAAATATGCTTGTCGAGTACGCAAACTAAAAGAACAGAGAGAGGGAGGGAGTGTGGTAGAGAAATAGAGAAAGAAAGAGAGAGAGAGAGAGAGAGAGAGAGAGAGAGAGAGAGAGAGAGAGAGAGAGAGAGAGAGAGAGAGAGAGAGAGAGAGAGAGTGTGTGTGTGTGTGTGGAGAGAAGAGAGAGCAGAGAGAGAGAGAGAGAGAGAGAGAGAGAGAGAGAGAGAGAGAGAGAGGAGAGAGAGAGAGAATTTAAAGTTTCAGGAGTTTTAAGATGCATTTCTGCGTAATACTAGATCCTTTCATAGTGTATGCTTGAGCTTATGAATAAACCGGTAGACTAGTGTTTTATTTCATTGAAATTATCTCCGTCCGCCACATCTGGTGGTATCAAGGTGAATTAAGAAAACAAAACAAAAATAAAAGATAAATATACAGTAAAGAGTGAAAGGAAAGAAGAAACCTACCAGAAGCCCCGCCAACCAACCGCCTATGATAATTATTCATTGTCTTAAGACAGGCGTTGTCCTTGACTGCTTCAAATCGGCAATTTGTAACTCCACTTTCCAAAAAAAACGTAAACTTGACCCCAGAAGAATTGAAAAATTACCGGCCCGTTTCTAATCTTGCTTTCATTTCCAAAATCAAAAAAAAAAAAGTACTTATGCAACTGAAAGAGTATTTACATCTCAACAACCTCATCGAGACATTTCAAGCAGCGTATTGGGATAATCTTAGCACTGAACGTGCCTTTTTGAAAACTGTCAATGATATACTGTTTCATGTGATAATGGAAATATTGCTGTTCTCACGCTGTTAGACTTGTCTGCTGTATTTGACACAGTCGATCATGCTATTTTTTGTTAAACTGGCTGTCAGTAAAGTGTGGCAATACAGGCACTGTCCTGGATTGGTTGAATCCTATCTTACGTAGAACCCAATCTGTCTCCGTCATCGGATATATTTCTGGTAAATTCTTTCTAAAGTGTGGTGTCCCCAAGGTTCTATCCTCGGCCCAATTTTATACACTTTGTATGCTCTGTCTTTGAGTCAGGTCATTAGAAATCATGACACTCATTATCACATGTGTGCAGGTGATATCCAGCTTTACAAAAACTGTGTCTCTAGAAAAGTTTGACTCACTTAAAGTGGACATTGAATGGTGCAGTCTATTTATCAAATCATGGATGACAAAAAATAAACTGAAGTTGAACGAGGAAAAACCCGAGTTTCTTTTACGTTCCATTGATTCAAAGTTTTAAGAAAGAAGGACCTTAAATTCAATGATATTACTGATGTAAGCATATCCTTCACAAATTCGGCCAAAACATCTTGGAGTCTTTCTTGACAGCACAATTCAAAGGACCAC